>QVOB01023276.1:0-11870 GCA_014839585.1 Pseudomyrmex concolor
AACGAAATAGCCTTGAGCAAAGAGCGGCGTACCGTTACCGATGATCTTGATGGAATTCTTGGTTGCTGAAACCGAACCATCGCTGCCCAAACCGTAAAATAACGCTTCCAGCCGGGACTGGCGCGGCAGCGTTGCTTCAGGCAGCGGAAGTGAAAAGGTGGGTGACGTCATCATAGATACCGACGGTGAAACGCGGCCGCGGCGTCGCAAGCGTAAGCTCGTGGAACACCGCCAGCACGCAGGGCGGATCGAACTCTTTCGACGACAGACCAAAGCGGCCGCCGATGGTTCGCGGCAGCGTGTCGCGCTCGCCTCGGCTATAGGCTTCCGCCAGCGCGGTCATCACGTCGAGATACAGCGGTTCCGCCTGGGCTCCCGGCTCTTTGGTCCGATCGAGCACCGCAATGGCCCGGGCTGTCTTCGGAATGGCCGCCAGCAGATGGCGGGCGGAGAAGGGACGAAACAGCCGCACCTTGACCATGCCGACCTTTTCACCGCGGGCCAGCAATGTATCAATCACCTCCTCACAGGTGCCGGCGGCGGACCCCATCACGACAATGACCCGCTCGGCTTGCGGATGGCCATAATAGTCAAACGAATAGTCAAACGGTTTGTATTGCCGGCCGGTGGTGGCGGCGAAGGCGTCCATCGCCTGTTCAACCTGGCGGTAGGTGTCATCGTACCAGGGGGTGGTGGCTTCCCGAGACTGGAAATAGGTGTCGGGATTGGCGGAGGTGCCGCGGATCATCGGTTTGTCCGGCGTCAACGCGCGGGCGCGATGGGCGTCGATGGCGGCCTGGGGCAACAGCGCCTTTAACGTGTCGTCCGACAAGGGCGCAATTTTGTTGATTTCGTGCGAAGTACGAAAACCGTCAAAGAAGTGAATAAAGGGCACACGGCTATTTAGACTGGCGACCTGGGCAATCAAGGAGAAATCCTGCGCTTCCTGGACGTTATTGGCGCATAACATGGCGCAGCCGGTCTGGCGCACGGCCATCACGTCCGAGTGATCGCCAAAAATCGACAGCGCGTGGGTCGCGACGGTGCGCGCCGCCACATGCAGAACAAAGGGCGTCAACTGGCCGGCTAGCTTATACAGCGTCGGGATCATGAGCAATAATCCCTGTGACGACGTAAATGAAGTGGACAGTGCTCCGGTTTGCAGCGCGCCGTGAACCGTGGCGATGGCGCCGGCTTCGGACTGCATTTCGACTACCCGCGGGGTATCGCCCCAAATATTGGGCGTACCGACTTCGGACCAGGCATCGGCTTGTTCCGCCATGGTGGAGCTGGGCGTAATGGGGTAAATGGCGATAACTTCGTTAATGCGGTAGGCCACCGAGGCGACTGCATTGTTCCCGTCTGTGGTGATCATGAGGACCCTTTTCTGTGCTGCGGATGATAGCCGTTAAATCATTGGCTTATCATAAATTGGCGCTAGTATAGCAGCACTAACCCTGGGGGATTTTAGCTTTTGTGTGATGCCTCCCAGGCAGGAAAAGACGTGAGAAGTGTAAAGGCACCGGGCAGGTTCTCGACGAAAGCGTTTGCTGCCGCTACACTGGCTGTTCCAGACGATTCCTATTCCATCCTTGCGGAGCCCTTTGATGACATTATCACGGTGGGTATTGGCGACCTCAGTCCTGTTACTGGTTGCGTGCAGCAGCGATCCGAGTGTCAATGACGAACCCGAGCAGCAGGGGACGGCGGTACGCATGCCTCATCCGGTACTAAGTCAGGCGGAACAGGCCGCCTGCAGCGGCGTGGGCGGCACGCTGACCGCCGCATTGCAGCTGGACGGCTCCACCGTGGGAATGTGTCAGCTGACCAACGGCCGTCGTCTGCCCACGCGCTAAGCCCGTCTGTCAGCAAGCGGCGCCTTTTGGTCTGGCGGTACGTTGGCCCGCCGTTGAGGCATCCTGCATTGCCAGGCCGGTCGAATTCCCGCCCCCCCGTCAGCGGGGTATCGGTGGCTTTCCCCTGCGATCGCCCCGGGCTTACCCCGGCGAGCGCGTCACCATTGGCATCATGGCGCGCCGTTATCAAGCGCTAACCCGGTTGGGACAATCTTCCCCGCGCGCCAGCAGTTGAATATTTTGCAGCGTGGTCTGGCCGATGTGCGTCAGCGCCTCTTCGGTTGAAAAGGCCTGATGGCCGGTGAAGAGAACGTTATGGCAGGCCGACAGGCGGCGGAATACATCATCTTGTATGACACCGTTGGATTTATCTTCAAAAAACAAATCGCGTTCGTTTTCGTACACATCCATCCCCAGCGCGCCAATCTTTTGCAATTTGAGCGATTCGATGGCCGCCTGAGAATCGATGAGCCCGCCGCGGCTGGTATTGATAATCATGACGCCGTCTTTCATCTGCGCAAAGGCCGCGCGGTTAAGCAGATGATGGTTTTCCGGGGTAAGCGGGCAATGCAGGGAGATAACGTCCGAGGCGGCATACAGGCTCTGCAAGTCCACATACTCGGCGCCCAGCTCCAGCGCTTGCGGGTTGGGATAGGGATCATTGGCCAGCAGGCGCATGCCGAACCCGCGCAAAATACGCATGGCGGCGATGCCTATCTTGCCGGTGCCGATAATCCCGGCGGTGCGCTGATGCATATTGAAACCGATTAACCTTTCAAGGGAAAAGTTGGCATCGCGGGTGCGCTGGTACGCCCGGTGGATCCGCCGGTTCAGACACATCATCATGCCAACGGCATGTTCCGCCGCCGCTTCCGGTGAATAGGCGGGCACCCGCACGACCTGAATGCCCAGCTCGCGTGCGGCCTCGAGATCGACATTATTAAAACCGGCGCAGCGCAGCGCCAGGATGGTGATGCCCAGCGCCGCCAGTTGTTCCAGCACCTCCCGACCGCCGTCGTCGTTGACGAAAAGGCAAACGGCGTTGCAGCCCTCGGCGGTTTTGACGGTGCGCGGCGTCAGCAGGAAATCGAAGTACTCCATCTCGAAGCCAAAGGCTTCGTTCGCCTGGGACAAATATTTGTGATCGTAATTTTTGGTACTGTAAACAGCGACTTTCATTATTTCGTCTCCTTGATCATCCGGCGAGCGTAGCAGATGACCCGTACAGGTACAATGCAGCGGCAAAGCGGCGTTGGTAATCGGCAATATAGTCCTCGTCTAGGATATGTTATTGTTGACGGGTCTGTCAGCCACAAGGATCGTCATGCCCCTGACACCATTGCCGCCTGGCGCTTTTCGCCGGCTCTGGCGCAACGTTGCGCTGATGCTGGCGCTGATATTTCTCCTGCTGTTTGCGCTATGGCTTACCCTACCGCGCTGGTTGCCGACGGTGGCCAAATGGGCGCTGCCCGCCGATCTGCATCTTCAGCTCGACGGCCGGCCCGGCTGGCGGCAGGGCGCGTTACAGTTGCCGGCGTTCAGCCTGACGCGTGGCGAATGCCTCTGGCTGCGCAGCGGCGGCGGCGATGCGACTCACCGCGCCGGCGCCTGGCGGCTGCATCTGGGCAATCTGCAGCTCGATACCGCCTGCGCGGCGCCGTCGACGCCGGCGGCACCCGCAAGCGATCCCCTTGCCCAATGGCAAAGGCTGCCGGCGTTCACCGTTCATATCGATCGTCTGACGGTGGCGCCGTGGCAGGCGTGGGGCGGCGGTCTTACCCTGACGCATGCGGGGGCGCAAACCCGGTTGGTTTATCAGGGCGACAAACTGGCCGCCGAATTGACCCTGGACGATCATCAACTCACCTTACAGCGTCTCGCCGTGAACGGTGCGCCGGCGCCGGTGATGATGCAGGGAAAACTCACGTTGGCGCCCGGCGCCCGGCTACAGCCCGAAAGCGGGGCCGTACAGGGCGGGCTCACCCTGGCGAACGGCACGGAGCTGGCGTTTGATCTCAATTGGCGTCACCAAGCGGGGACGCTGCTGATTACCGATACCCAAACCGGGATAACGCTGGCGCAGCTGCCCTGGCGGCTTACTGCGCGTGAGTTTGTCGTCAGCGGCGGACGATGGCGTTGGCCGTATGCGACACAGGCCCTGGCGGGAGGAATTGCTCTGACGCTGACCGACTGGCGCGCGGGGCTGGCGGGCCTTGGCGTCAGTGCGCGGCTTAACGTACTGACCCAGGGCTTGCGCGGCCGCGCCAACGCGGTGCTGAATATCGGTCCCGGACCGCTCAGGCTGACGGATAATCGTTTGCCGTTTCGCCTTGATGGTAAGGTGAATGACAACAATTTATCGCTGGATGCCGCTATCCCCGGCGAATTACGCGGAGATGTCACCGCGCCTTATCTTGCCTTGTTGCCTGGGGCGCTATTGCGTCTGATGGGCGGCGTGTCGGATGTGTTGGACATCGATACCGCGCGCCTGCCCCTCGCCGGTATCCGGTTGTCATCGGCGGGGGTGAACGGCCGACTGCAGGCGATTTTGCAGGCCAGAACGGGCGATAGCGGACGTTTTACCTTCCATTTGGACGGCAAAGCGGTGAACTTCTGGCCTGATGCCGGCGACTGGCGCTGGCGGCTGTGGGGCGACGGCGAGTTGACACCGTTCGGCGCCCGCTGGCGTATCGCCGGTCGCGGCGCCTGGCAGGATCAAATCCTGCGCCTGAGCGAGGCGGAAGGGGAAATGGACCGCTTTCGCTATGGTCTGATCGATGCCCGTGCGCCGCGTCTGCGCTTAACCACGCCGCTGGAATGGCGCCGCGGCGCCAAGGATCCGGCGCTGGCGGGCGCGCTGGAAATGACCTCAGCGCGGGTGCGATTGCAGCACGGCGGGGCGCTGCCCGCGCCACGGTTGACGCTGACGCTGCGCGGGCGCAGCCCGGACGCGTGGCAGTGGCGCGGTACGCTACAGGCGGGCGCGCTGGGGCCCGTGCAGCTGCACGGACGCTGGGACGGCGAGCGGCTGCGCGGTCAGGCCTGGTGGCCGAAACAGCCGCTGCGGGTGTTTGCGCCCCTGTTGCCGTCGACGTCAGACATCCGGCTGCATCAAGGTGAATTTTATGCCCAAAGCGCCTTTTCCGCTTCGGCGGATCAAGGTTTTATCGCCGGCGGGCACGGCGTGTTGAGCGGGGGCGATATATGGTATGGCGATAGTCGTCTCATCGGCGTCCGGCTGTCGCTATCCTATCGTCTGGCGCAGAACCGCTGGCAGTTGGGGATCCGCCAACCTGTCGCCTTGCACATTAATGAGATGGTTTCCCCCATCCCCTTGCGCGAGCTGGATACCGGCCTGAAAGGGTTCTATCCCTATGATGATGCCCATCCGCTCACCTTGACGCATGTCCAGCTAAACACCCTGGGCGGCAAGGTCACGTTAACCCCGCTGCGGTTGCCGCAGCACGCGCCGGCGGTGCTGAAAGTCCAGGGGGTGGAGATGAGTGAGCTTATCACCGCGCTGAAACCCAAACAATTTGCCCTGTCGGGGAGGGTAAGCGGCGAACTGCCGCTGTTGCTCGACGATCCGACGCAGGTTATTCCCCGCGGTTGGATCTCCAGCGATAATCTGATGACGCTGCGTCTGGATCCCCAGTTCGCCGATGCGCTTGCCCAGCGGGATATTGCCACCGCCGCCGCCGTCGATTGGCTGCGCTATATGGAAATAAGCAATTTGCGCGCCAGGCTCCATCTCAGTCGCGCCGGGGATTTGTCCCTCAATGCCGATATCGCCGGAACAGGCGCCCATGCGTTGGCGCGGCGCGCGGTACGCCTGCATTACACGCACCGGGAAAATATCTGGCAGCTGTGGCGCAGTTTGCGCTTTGGCTACAGGGTGGAACAATTATTGGAAAAACAGGCGGCAGCCGCCCTGCCTGCCGAAGAGGAGCCTTAATGCATTGGAATAAAAGCTTGATTGCGCTTGTGTCGCCGCTGTTGATGACACAGTGCGTGCCGCGGATCGAAATCGCCACGCCGACCACGCCTATCACCATTAATATGAATGTGAAAATCGACCACGATATCCATATCAAAGCCGACCCGCAAAGCGAGGCGCTGTTGAATCGCGACCGCTCTAATCAGGCGGCGTCAACCGGCGAATGACGGCTTAGTGAGCCGCGTGACAGACGGGGTCATGAGACGCTGAGATGGAGGAATCGGCCTCTATGCCGGGCCATCGGCGCAACGTTGAAAAAAGCGCACCCGAAGATGCGCCAAACGGGCCAGAGGCCCAAGGGAGGGTAGGTCACTTAATAATTTCAGGCGGAAACAAAGCTCTGAATGGCCGCTTTTGCCTCTTCCTGCGCCTTCACCGCCGCTTCCGGACCATAAGCCACGCCCTCGGCGTAAATAAAGCTTACGTCGGTGATGCCGATAAATCCCAGGAACAGACGCAGATAGTGGGTGACCAGATCGTTGGGGGTATCTTTGTGAATACCGCCGCGGGTGGTGAGGATCAGCGCGCGTTTGTTTTTCACCAGCCCTTCCGAACCCTGCTCGCTGTAGCGGAAGGTCACGCCGGTGTGGGCAATCAAATCAAAGTAGTTTTTCAATTGGCTGGGGATCGCGAAATTGTACATCGGCGCGGTGAATACCAGTACATCATTAGCCTGCAATTCGCCTATCAGCGCATCGGATAATTCCAGCGCCTGCTGCTGGCGCGGGGTCAAGGTGGCGTCGGAAGGACGCAGTGCACCGACCAGCTCGCCATCCAATTTCGGTACCGGCTGGGCGCCCAAATCGCGTACGGTAATGTCGTCGTTCGGATGCTGCTCGCGCCATTGGTCAATAAAATGGTCAGCCAATGGATTGGATTGGGAAAAGGTGGCCAGAATACTGGACTTGACTACCAAAACTTTGCTCATGGTTATTCCTTAATGATGACGGGATTCGACAACCTGGCGTTTACTTTAGGCAACTTCCTGCCGGCGTGATAGCGCAATAATTCGAGTTGTTTATTCGAAATTATTGAACAATAGCCGAAGCGATCGGGCTGCGCGCCGTCTTATGGTAGAATGCTGATTGGAATTTCAAAGAGAACATCAGGCCGGCCGGGCATGTCCGGCCGCAGGTAAAGGAAGGTAGATGTGAATTCACCCCTTGCGGCACTGACCGCGACGCTGGACGATGCCATGATCCGCGACAAAACGGTGCTTAAGCGCCGCCTGCAGGGTGCCGCGAAACGCCCTTTGACCGGCGAGCGGCAGCAACAGTGGGAGCAACAGATGGAAACCGCCATCGCCGCTTCGCGCCAGCGGGTGCAGGATCGCCGCGCGGCCGTGCCCGCCATTACCTACCCGGAAAATTTGCCCGTCAGCCAGAAACGCCAGGCTATCTTAGATGCGATACGGGACCATCAGGTGGTCATCGTGGCGGGAGAAACCGGTTCCGGTAAAACGACCCAGCTGCCGAAAATCTGTCTCGAACTCGGGCGTGGCGTCACCGGCATGATAGGTCATACGCAGCCGCGAAGGCTGGCGGCGCGCAGCGTGGCCGATCGTATCGCCGGCGAGCTTGCTACCCCGCTTGGGGGGGCCGTGGGCTATAAGGTGCGGTTTAACGATCAGATCGGTGATAACACCCTGGTAAAATTGATGACCGACGGCATACTGCTTGCGGAGATCCAGCAGGATCGCCAGCTATTGCAGTACGACACGTTGATTATCGATGAGGCCCACGAACGCAGCCTGAACATCGATTTTATTTTGGGCTACCTGCATCATCTGTTGCCGCGCCGACCCGACCTCAAAGTCATTATCACCTCCGCCACTATCGATCCGGAGCGCTTCTCGAGCCACTTTCATCAAGCGCCGATTATTGAGGTGTCCGGACGCACTTATCCGGTAGAAGTGCGCTACCGTCCGCTGGCGGAACAGGCGGACGATGAGGGGGATCAGGCGCAGGGCATCTATGATGCTGTGCATGAGCTTAGCCGGGAGGGGCCGGGGGATATTCTGATTTTCATGAGCGGCGAGCGTGAAATTCGCGATACCGCCGATGGGCTCAATCGGCTCAATCTGCCCCATACAGAAGTGCTGCCGCTGTATGCCCGCTTGTCCAACACAGAACAAAATCGGGTGTTCCAATCTCATACCGGCAGACGCATCGTACTGGCGACCAATGTGGCCGAAACATCGCTCACCGTGCTCGGTATCAAATATGTCATCGATCCCGGCACGGCGCGCATCAGCCGTTACAGTTTTCGTACCAAAGTGCAGCGCCTGCCTATCGAGCCAATTTCCCAGGCGTCGGCCAATCAGCGCAAGAGGCGCTGCGGCCGCGTATCGGAAGGTATTTGTATCCGCCTGTATTCGGAGCAGGATTTTCTCTCGCGGCCGGCCTTTACCGACCCTGAAATACTGCGCACTCACTTAGCGTCCGTCATCCTGCAAATGACGGCGCTGGGGCTCGGTGATATCGCAGCCTTTCCTTTTGTCGAGGCACCTGACAAAAGGCATATTCAGGATGGCGTGCGGCTTTTAGAGGAATTGGGGGCGCTGGAAGGCGAAACGGCACGGGGCTATCGTCTGAGCCCGCTTGGCCGGCAATTGGCTCAACTGCCGCTGGACCCGCGGCTGGCGCGTATGGTACTGGTGGCCCGGGAGGGCGGTTGCGTACGTGAAGTGATGATTATCGCCGCCGCATTGTCGATTCAGGATCCGCGCGAACGGCCGATGGATAAAAAGCAAGCGTCGGATGAGAAACATCGCCGTTTCGCGGATAAAGAGTCCGACTTCCTGGTGTTTGTCAACTTATGGGACTATCTGCAAACGCAGCAAAAAAACCTGTCTTCCAACCAGTTTCGCCGACAGTGCCGGGGGGATTTTCTCAGTTATTTACGGGTACGGGAGTGGCAGGATGTCTATACGCAACTGCGCCAGACGGTGAAAACCCTGGGGCTGCCAATCAATGCCAAGCCCGCGGACTACCGATCGCTGCACTGCGCACTCTTGACCGGCCCGCTGTCCCATATCGGGCAAAAGATACCGACAAGCAGGAATATACCGGCACCCGTAACGCCCGTTTCGCGCTGTATCCGGGATCGGCGCTGTTTAAAAAACCGCCGAAATGGACCGTGGTGGCAGAGCTGGTGGAAACCCAGCCGGCTATGGGGCCGCACCGCCGCCCGGATTGAACCGGAGTGGATAGAGCCGCTGGCCTCCCATCTGGTGAAACGCAGCTACAGCGAACCTCACTGGGAGAAAGCCGCCGGCGCGGTGATGGCCGCGGAGCGGGTCACGCTGTTGGGCCTGCCCATTGTGATCGGGCGTAAAGTGAATTATGGCGCTATCGATCCGCTGCTGTGCTGCGAGCTGTTTATTCGTCATGCGCTGGTTGAAGGGGATTGGCAGACCCGTCATCCGTTTTTCCGCGCCAACCGGCGGCTGCTGGACGAAGTGGAGGAGCTGGAGCATAAATCCCGGCGGCGGGATATTCTGGTGGATGATGAAACGCTGTTCGCGTTTTACGATGGCCGTATCGGTCAGGAGGTCGTGTCGACGCGCCACTTCGACAGCTGGTGGCAGCGGGTGCAAAAGACCGATCCTGAGCGACTTAATTTTGCAAAAACAATGCTGGTGAGCGCGGGTGCGGAAACTATAAGCGCGGTCGATTATCCTAACCTTTGGCGCCAGAACAATCTGAAACTGCGCCTGAGTTACCAATTCGAGCCCGGTAGCGATGCCGATGGCGTCACGGTGCATATTCCGTTGCCGCTGTTAAACCAGGTGTCGCCACAGGGTTTTGATTGGCAAATTCCCGGCATACGTCGGGAGTTGGTCATTGCACTTATCAAATCGCTGCCCAAACCGTTACGCCGTAACTTTGTGCCGGCGCCCAATTATGCCGAGGCGTTCCTGGCGCGCGTGACGCCCGATGAAACGCCGCTGCTGGACGCCCTGGAGCGGGAATTACGGCGCATGAGCGGCGTCACCCTCGAACGGGATGCCTGGCAGTTGGACCAGGTGCCCGATCATCTGAAAATCACCTTCCGCGTCGTGGATGAGCAACAAAAAATCCTGGCTGAAGGCAAAGATTTGGACACGCTGAAAGCCCGGCTTAAAGACAGCGTGCAGCAGACACTGGCAGCGGTAGCGGATAAAGGGCTGGAGCAGGAGAATCTGCAAAGCTGGAATTTTGGCACCTTGCCGCAGCGCTTCGAGCAGAAAAAGGGCGGTTATCGGCTTATGGCCTGGCCGGCGCTGGTGGACGAACGGCAAAGCGTCGCCATCAGGTTATTCGAGACCGAAAAAGAACAGGCAGCGGGCGATGTGGCAGGGGGTGCGCCGTTTGTTGTTGTTGAATATTCCTTCGCCGATAAAATATCTGCATGAAAAGCTGCCCAATAAAGCCAAGCTGGGACTCTATTTCAATCCTTACGGCAAAGTCCTGGACTTGATCGACGACTGTATTCACTGCGGCGTGGATAAGCTGATGGCGGACCAGGGCGGGCCGGTGTGGCAGGAGCAGGATTTCCAAAGGCTACAGGAGTATGTCCGCAGCCATCTCAATCCGGTCGTGGTTGAGGATAGCCAGTGAAGTAGAGCAAATCTTGAGTGTGATGTTCGCCATTCATAAGAGTTTGAAGGGCAAAGTCGATCTTAGCCAGGCGCTGGCGTTGTCCGACATTAAAACCCAGCTTGACGGTCTGGTGTACCGGGGCTTTGTCACCGCCAGCGGCTGGGGGATATTTTACGTTATTTACGCGTCGTCGAACGCCGGCTGGATAAGCTTGCCATTGACCCCCATCGCGACCGCGCGCAAATGCTGAGAGTCGAGGCCCTGCAACAGGCTTGGCGGCAATGGCGGGCCAAATTACCCCCGCCCGGCGTGATGAGGATGATGTAGCGGAGATTCGCTGGATGATTGAAGAGCTCCGGGTCAGCCTCTTTGCGCAACAGCTGGGAACGCCCGCTCCGGTGTCGGAAAAACGTATTCAGCAGGCCATGGATCTTATCCAACCCTAAACCGCGAAGATCACCGCGTCGCCCCCGGCGTTGAGGGCGTCGCCGTGTCCTGCTGGCGCGCGCTTAATTGCTTCAGCTGTTCGCGTATTGCGGTAATGGCCAGAGCGCGGTTATCGGCGCGGTAGCGGTCTTTGGCCAGCGGTGCCGAGCTTTGAATGGCTATCAACCGCCAGCCGGTCAGCGTATAGAGCATGAGCGGCGAGCCGCTGTCGCCGGGCAGGGTATCGCAACGATGGGAAAGCACCGCGCGCTGCGCCCAGCCGGTGATTTGGCAGTTTTCATGGCGATATAGCGTATCGAGATGATCTTCCGGATAGCCCGCCTGCGTCACGTGTCGTTCTGCCTGTTTCAATTGCAGGGTCAACTCTTCGCGACCGCCCTCCCAGAGCGGCAGCGGTTTCAACGCGGTAAAAGCACGCTTCAGGCGAATTAACGCAAAATCTTCCCCCGCCGCCGACGGCGGCACTACCCAGCCATCACCTGAGGGTTTCAGACGTTTGCCAAGAGAGAGGGCCACGAGAGTCTCGATAGCGCCAGCGCTGATGATCGGCGACGAAACGCAACATGACGGCGGGGTCGATGTTGCCCGGCGGCGTCAGCACGCAATGACCAGCCGTCAAGGCCAGATGCTGTGAAATCAGCGTGGCGGTACACAAATTACCGCTGGCGGTTTCTACCTGACCGATGGCCTGCCACGGCCAGCCGGCGGGGTCGGTTATCGCCTGACGTTGATCGTGGCCGAAGAACAGCGTGCGCTGCTCATCGTTTAGCGCGGCGGCGGCCCGGGACAGGGGAAGCGTCATGAACAACAACAGCAGCAATGGCGCAATACGCATAGAAAGACTTGCCTTATGATTATCTTGATAAATAGGAATTTCATAAATAGGAATTTCAACCCAAAAAAGCTAATTATTAATCAAAAATCAGCATTGTAAACTTTCAGCCTCCTCTTTTTCCTCGCCATTTTACTGCCAGCGCTATCATCAAT
>QVOB01023278.1:0-40557 GCA_014839585.1 Pseudomyrmex concolor
AACCTAAACCTAAACTAGAACTAAACGGAACTATAGACACTCTAACATTTAACTCCCTCACCTCGCTCGCAGCCATTCGTTTATACTTATACTAACTTCTAAACCTAACCTAACCTAATCTCTTTGGCCAGATAACACCTGTTTTTTTTTTATTTATATATCTCTTAATCTTTTTTCTTTTTCCTTCCATAATTTCAGAATCTCTCTTTTATTTTTATCTAAGTTATCATCCCATATCCTATTCAATTTCTCCTATCCACACTTGTATCCTCCTCGTTTTTCTTCTTACTTTCTTCTGTCTCCTTCTCCTTTCTTATATCAGCGTTGTTATTTTCGATACCATCTCCTATTTCTTTTTCGATGTCTTTCGAAAATGTCCATATACTTCCGATCCGCACTTTGTCTAATCCTATTTTAACGAAATGCAAAATGTGTTTTAACATTTCGCGAAATATAAATCTGGCAAGAAATTTGGCGGGATTTACATGTATATAAGTCACAGTCGAGTGTCGTCGCGAAGGAGGGAGCGGAAAACTGGAAAACCGAGCCGTCGTCGCGCGATGCGCGTCTCTCTGCGACTTTCGATCCTCACGCGCCTTCCTCATCGCGCGCCGCCGGCAGAAATGTAAATGTCCGCTATTAATTTGCAATTCGTTATCTCACCGTGAACGTTCTGTCGCACTGACGCCCGCCGCCTCGACTCTTTCCGTTTCACTCGCCTTCGAGACGGGCAACAGCTGCGGACAGTAGCATAAGCGGCGGCTGCTGTTAATCCCCCGCGCGCGCTCGAATTTCGCGGCGTCGTGGAAATTAAAGATGCGCCGCGTGTATATCGATTGAAAACGACGAGAGCTCGCCCACGTCGAAACTTGCGACTCGCAAATGCTCCTTTCCTTTCCTCGGCCCTCTTTCTTCTTTTCTCAAAAGAGATCTCTCGCAAATATTCTTATTTTCAATACGCAGATATTTGCATAAATAGAAACAAGATCGAAGCGATATTTTCTCCGACGCAGAATTCCGCACGAACACATTATCGTCCCGTTAAAATAACGGAAAGTTCTTTTCTTCCCATATTTTTTGGCAGACATTTAAATAATCGCGCGAGAACACCGGACCGAAATATTCGAATCGGCCAATGCACACATGGATGACCAGTGTGTAAGGATTAAATCGTACATCCGCGGATTTAACGGTAAGGGACGGGAAGGGGGAGGGAGCAGACTGTACGTGCAAAGGGATAATTTTAAGAACGAGATTATATGTACGATTACGGACCAACAGTTCCGCGCGAGCGCCGCCGATATAATTGTTTAAAATGCAGCGTTATTTAATCGCCCTCCCTCCCTCTCTTGCACAATTCCTTCCACCAAAGCCTAAAATATCTTCCATAAAAAAAAAGAGCTCCGGAGATTTTACACAAAAAATTTATACACCTACCAATTTTTACACGCCTATTAAAGTACACGTATCAATTTTTTTCTTTCAAAGTTTCTGGCGAGAAAATGACGTTTGATGACAGAAGAATCGGTCAATCAATTATTACATATCTACGAATTATTGATCGCAATTTACGTAGAACACGAGCGTACACGTACGCACGTGATGATCGCGTATCTGCACGCGCGATATCGCGATGACATTTTAAACTCTCCTCCGTGTGTATATCGCGTGTATATCTCCGCGGCGCGTTTTTCACGACGATAAGAGCGAGAGGGAGAGTAAAAATCCGTACATAGGCTCGCCGCTTTTTTTTTTCCCCCGCGTACATCGCTCGTCTCGTTCGCTACATCGCGGAGTCGTGCATTCGTCCATCCATCTTGGAACAGACGGGTGCGCTCCCACCGACGATCGGAAAGTAGCCTGGGAAATTAAAACAGCCCGCCCAGCCGCGGCTCCGGCCTTGCCTCTCTGTTGATTTTACCAGGTTTTCCCTTCCGCGCTTTCGCGACGCGCTTGTTACACAGCGCCGCGTGTCCTCACACGCAATTTCTCACGCAGATTCCACGGTGTGTATTCAAAAACGATTCCGCCCACCCAGCGGCGAGATATCCGACGGGACCGCCGTTTACCTTGTAATTTTCGCGTTACTCGGGACGCTGTGTGATGCGGTATCAAAAGAGAGATCGATCGAAACGAAATATTATATTTCTATATCGTACACTCATATGCTCGACTGTATAACTTTCTACCAGGCGAGATATTTGTGCGAGAGAAACATTGCGATTTATTAAATTAGTTAAAAACTTTATATAAATAAATAAATTGCACGCATTACTGCCGAAAAGTAACTTTTATAATCTGGGAAACTGGCAACTGTGTGAGCGGCCGCTTAGAGCTCGGCCTTAAGATTTAACTAATGAATAATCAACTCCAAGTACTTATACTCTTCATCGTGCGAGATTTTCATATTTTAATTAAGATTTATTCCGTTCTTTTTTTTCCGTTTCGAAGGCTTATGTAATTAGACGAGAAAGAGAGATAAAAAAAAATTCTTCTCGCATCTGTTCGTTATCAAAGGCGTACTTTTTGCGATGCTTTTTAATAGCCGCGCCACATGATATCGCGGCGAGGTGGACGCGTGAAAGGATTCGACCGGGCGCAGTAGTGCATACAAATTTATGGACCGGCGCGCGATCCACGCGAAAGAGAGACATCAAACACGTGCGGCATCTTCGGGGGAAAGGGCGCGGACCGCATAACAAACGCTTCGGCGATCTTCCCTCGTTCGGGATGCCGCGCGTTCCGCGGCCGCACTCTTGGGATCGGCCACATGCGCCATCGATCTGCCGTTTTGCGGCGACGTATATATAATGTCGCGCGGGAGACGCGCGCGCGTCTTCTTCTTCGTCGTCGCCACCGCCGCGATCCTTCGTCGGGGAATGCGCGATGAAAAAGAACTGGCACGTACGCAGCGTATGCCTATTAACAGCCGGCGTAGGCCGCGCCAAATTCGCGAGCCGCGCGTTTCTTGCGCGATAGACGCAACGGGTAATAAAGATAAGATCTTTTGGTTCGCACGGAATGCAAAGAGATCTCTCGACTTATCTGGCCAAGGTGTCTTGAAAGCTTTTCAATTTGATTAGGAGGGTTAAATAGATAATATATATCTGTGGTCGCAAGGAAAACTGCCACATGTCACAATTTCAAAAAATTCAAGTTTTCGCGACAGTTATTGAGTTGCAAAGTATAAGACTCACATATATATAAAGCAAAAATGCACGAAAACACATCTTGATGAATGATGAAAAAAATTATGCAAAACAACTTAAATCCAATACTTGATTTGCATGTATCAGGCAAACCAACGTAAATCCGAAAAATTCATACAAACCAATGATTTTTTTGTATATATTTTTCTTGTGATCATTAGTCGAATTAAAGGTAGTCAACATAGATATCATAAAAAAAGAAACCGACTTCGTCAAATAGAGGAATTTGTATTTAAAACTTTAAACATCAATATCTCGAAAGTGATGATATGTGACATGCGGCGTTTTTCCTTGCGACCACGGATATATATGATGTAAAGTAATATTTTATACGAATTTTAGAATTTTTATTCGATTTTAAGTTTACTTGTTACGAAACCGTCGAAATTATTTGTTGTTTTACAATGATTTTTTAAATATAAAGCTAGATACGTTTAAAAACTTCAAGAAATTACGGAGAGGTCAATTTTGTGGAATTAAATATTATCTAGTAAATTAGCAAATAAATTATTTACGATGACGATACGTGAAAAACTCGAGGCGCGCACTCGTGGCGATTTCAGTTTGGAAAACGCACAAATATGACTTATTCCGACGGACCTTTGCCCCGTTGCCGCCGCGGTGAATAACAATTTTTGTGGCGCGCGGAATGCGCGTCTTCATGCATCGTTACGTGACGCGCGCCACGTTGCACACCGTGAGAGCGCAGTGATTTATGACCGCCGTGGTGGCTTCCAATAAAGCATCGGCGCACTGCTTATGGATCAGGGGCATCACTGTTATTCTCATTGCACCCTTGTGACAGTCTGTCGAATCTGGGAAACCTCGTGTATGGATACTCTCTTTTCCCCTCGCACAATAACTTGCGTCACATCGATATATTAATCAAAACTTTATATACACGCCACATTTTTTTAAATAAATTTTCTGGACACGCTGATGGAAGCATCGCGTAGTATACGAATAAAAAACAAATATACAATATATTGTCTGTCATTTTATAAAATAATATATTGAAAATATCATACATTTTTTTTTTTTAATCCGCGACTGTGTTTCTAAGAAACGATTCGTGGATTAAAAAACGAATAAGGGATGGAAAAATCGGCCTTACCTGATTATTCGCTCTGGCAGCGTTGCTCAAATCCCTCTGCAGAGAGGGCAAAGTGTGCTTAAGATATGGCAGGACAAATCCTCGGAGGGGAAAGTTCGTCGCTTCCTGTAACGCCGAATGAAACTCCTCCGCGGTCATGCTACCACTCTGTAATCAAGCCATCACATACGGTTAGCGTGTGTGTGTGTGTATGTGTGTGTGTGTGTGTGTGTGTTTGTGCGCGCGCAGTCCCGTAGCGCGCGTAATGCAATCTTCGGCAAAAAGACCCCAAATCCCGAGGCGAAACGTCGCGCGGGAGAACGTTTCGCGCGCGCGGCTTCAGTCGCGGATTTGGTTTTGCGTTTGTCACGTGCCGCGATCGTTTTACAGTTAAGCACGGTCACCAGATGTCACGTTTCCGGGACGTATGCACGCTCGGTACACACGACGACATTATGCATTATGTACGTACTTTGAATATTTACGAGCTGTTTAACGACACGGCACGGTCGACATCGATTAACTATGCTTTTTTTTCATCTCGTGAACGGACTTCCCTCTTCCTCCCACCAATGCGTGCACGCATTGCACATCGCAAAATCGTTATCTGGACGGCACGGTTCCATCGGACCGCGGATTTTGATGGCCTCATCGTTGTGATAAAATCAACGTGACAACAACATCGAAATATACATACATATATACATACATATACATATATACATATATATACATATATATATGTATATAAATATTATTTTGTAAGAGAATCATCCGGACACACGGATTGTGCGAGCGAAATATGCAAACTCTCATCGAGAGATTGCGCGAAACGCATATTTGTTTTTCCCAGATCAAAAGGGAAGTCAGTTCATTTTAATAACATTAAAATACAAGTGTGTCCGCTGCTGAAGTGTTTACAGCATATAATAATGCATCGTACATATGTGTGCGGTAGAATAATTGAGCGTTCCGCGATTTTAGCGCGCGACAGAATACGCCAGCTGGTTTGCGTGTCTTACTTATTGTTGGCACTGGAAAGAATTCGTGAGCAAGACCTCGCGTACTCCAAGAGGATGCTTGATCGAGTATCCGATCGGAACGCGCGATAAACTTACCGAGATTCCCGCACGAGAGAGAATCTAACGGTCCACGTAGCATAAATCGTATAGCGAATATATATACGTGCGTCAATAAAAAGAAAAAAAGAAAAAGTAGAAAATTTCTCAAGGAGTTTATTATAGTCTTAGATTCAATTATTATATAAATATATATATAATAAATATATATAATAAATAAATAATAAAAATATAACAAAGAAATAATAACGCAAAAAGCATATAAAAATAAAACAAGATAAAGAAAATTGACACGTATCGGCCCCGGCGGCGACAGAAAATTCGACATGCTTGGTATAAAAAAACGAGAAAAATCCGCGCTAAGCGAGATTCATACAGCTATCGCTGTAAAATCGGAATGTCTCATCCACCTACGTACCAGAAGAGTGAGCACCAACGTGCGCACCGTGTCGCCCGTGTCCGCCGAGATGTCGGTCGCAAATTGCACCAAAGTGCCCAGCAGCCTCTTGAGCTTGCCGTGTCCCGCGAAAATGCCGCTGACGCATCTGGACGCGCCGTTGCTGCCGTTCGCTGCCGGTGCCGCGCCATCGCACTGCTCGTCCGTCCTGCAGGATCCGGCATTGGCTGGCCCGTCCTCGAGCTCGGGTTTGAGCGACTGCGAGGGTAACGGGCTGTCGTTGTCCGAGGATCTCGACGCGCCTTTATATTCCGATCGGGAACCGTTTGTCTGCTTCTGCTGGCCGATTCTTTGATGCTGCGAGGAGGGCGAGTGCGCCTCGGGCTGAGCCGTTTCTTCGCGCGAGGACTTCTCCCGCGACGCGGATAAGGAGGAAGAGGAGGAAGTAGGTGCTGCAACGAGAATCGGAATTCTCAAGCATGGACATTTAATTTTCTAGAGCAACGGAGTTAATTCGCGACTGGTTTTATTTTGGCACATCTCTGAAATCTTAAGATCCATTTATTTCCACGAAAGAGAGACCGCGAAATTTTTATTTTTTTAATCTCAAGTAGCGAGACTTTACATTTTTGCCACGCGCAAATGCAAAGAATCGTCATTTTAAACAATATATCGATTCCCGATTCGGAGAGAAAGCTATTTATTTTATTGCGCGACTTTGTGACGGACGGGTCATTCAATAAAGTCGCGAAACCAGTATTTCGAAAGCGCGAGACGGGCATTATTTACACTTGAGACCGAAAGGGCGACCCATTGAAAGCTCGGAAAGGCACGGGCGACGCCGCAAACGTCCTTTGTATCGCGTATCCTGAGGACGTCAAGCGCGGCGCACGTGGAACGGGCAGCCGACGGTGGATCCGACCTCCGCACACTCTTCCGCAACAACACAAACGCGCGCGCACTCAAGTCCACATATTTGCATTAACGTTGGTATACACACGGGCGCTTGGCGGGCGGCGCATGCATCGGCTGCGCGTGGGTGCAACGGATAACATGCAATTACGGGCCGTGTCATCCGCCTTGTCTTGTTTCCCGTTCCGTGCGCGCGCGTTATCTCTCGTGAAACGCCTGCGGCATGCGTGGCGAAAACGACGAGAGCAATGCCGAGTATGCCGATAACGAAACGTTACAGACACTAACCCCCCGTGGTGCGCTTGGGGGTTTAACGACGATCGACAGCGACGATCCGTCGTCCTTTGCCGACGAGGCAAGTCTTCCGGAGGCCGCGTTTCATCGCATTCGCGGATCAATCGCGAAGATTAGGTATTATTGACACAATTCGTTGAACAACTGTAAATTCCACGCTCCGAGTTTTTTTTTTTTTAATAGAGATGGGAATTCTATGATTATTAATTCGAAAAGGATTTTAACAATATTTTTCGCATAAAACTTCCATAACAAGTTCTACATTTTAATATTTTGTAATAAATTAAATGTATGCGTATTTTCTAAAAGTCGAAATATTTTAATTAAAAAAAAAAAAAAAAATTAAAATATCGAAGTAGACATAAAATTAAAGATGTCAAAAGCAATATGCCTACAGAATTTGCAAGTGCGCAAAAATGTGTAATTTATAGTTCTTCGGCGCTTTTGTTCGGAAGAAACAAATTACGTGATTTGCTATTATTCCCGACCGCCTTGTCTTTTCACTCTCGAGAAGGTTTATACAATGTAATCGCAGCATCGAAGTCACGATCGCATCTCCGCGAGAGATTTCCATCGCGTGATGTAATTCGCATGTCGAGAAATTTCCGGCTTTTACTGCCGCTACACCTGTACGCGCGCGCTCGTAATTGACGCAAGCGGCCGCAGGTATCGCATAAACGAGCGTTTAAAACGCTATATATAATACGAGGCTGTATAAGCGCGCCAACACGCGCTAATCGATTAAAGTATCCGTTACACGTGAAATTATTCGATTATATTTTATTTGTAGAAAAAAAAAAAAAACGCAAAGAAAGTTGTCCCGCACACTATCGATAAAATAATCAATCCTCACATCCGAGGCAGCATATATGTAATGAGGCGGTGAATAATTGATGCGGCCCTCGAACTTCGCACTTACAACGCGCGCGGGATGGCCGTCAAGATAAGACAGTCAATCCATCGATTGGATACGTACGGTCCCATTAGGCTAATGGAGCCGATCGCCACGAGACATTTTTGCGTGGGTGCGCGTAAACGTGTGACAAGGGAAGAAAAACGAAAAGAGGGAGAGAGAGAGAGAAAGAGACAAAGAGAGAGAAGGAGAGAGACAGATGATGAGTAAGTAAGAAGTGAAGGAGAGAAGGTCGACGCTACTGTGTCACCACCACCTGACGCCGGTAGCCAGTAGGTAATTACCTGTACCTGAACTCCCGACAAACTAAACTACCTCACGGCTTATGCGATATGACGGAGAGAAGCCTGAGTACACACAAGCGCCGCCGTCGTCATCGCTTGCATAAAGGAGGTTTAACATGGGTGCGCGCTTCTCGTCGCGATATCCCACGAAAAAAATCAACCTCGATGACTTCGGCAACTTTATGTAAGCCACGATTGCGCGAGAGCGAAGTTTGCACATCTCTCCCGCGCGATCGGGAAAGATAAAGAAGAAAACTTATTTCTACAACCTGTAATTGTGTGCGTGTGTTGTGTGCAAGCTAACTCGTAACAACGCGATTTATATATAATCTCGCCAGAGTCTGCTAAATTAGCATTTATCGATCCTCAAAGTGCATCTTTCGTACTGTCGCGTTCTTTTTTTTTTTTTTTTTTCTCTTGTTCTGTTATCTGTCGGCGAATTAATTGTTCCGCTCGGGAGACAGGTGAAACAGCGCTCGTAATAGCGATCCGTAAATATTCAGCCGTAACATTTGCAATAATATTATTCGATCGTTAATACACCGTAAATACGCCGATATAAATGTTACGTCTCTGATATTTATTCGCCGTCATGATTTATTAACGTTAACGTCGTTTGCGCGAGCCGGCTCGACAGTCGGAAGTCAAAGTAAAATATCGAATTTAATTAATCGCGTTAAACGGGGGCAAACGGGACAAGGCTCTTAATCGGGACGGTGCAGTGAGTATGTATCGGCAAATTTGTCGGGAGATAATTCTCTCGGGATGCGCATTTCGATTTCAGAGCGGTTTCAAATCCGGACGTGGGGCGATAGAGACGGGGGGGGGGGGGGGGGGGGGAAATCGTGCGGAGCGCGCGATGCATCTCTCACAATATAATGGCCATGCGGGTGCAAGCATCCAGGATCCATTCATTCTAAATCGCGATGTCCCAATGTGCGCGCCGACGATTAAGTGGGTGACGTGATAAAACGGAGATTAATTAATCGAGGACGTCGCGATTCGCGAGGACGTCGTCATCACACGACGATGCGCGCGCACGTTCTTCCTTTTTTTCTTCCAAAAATAAAGGTCGAACTGTATTATTTCTCGTGAAATAAATTTATAAATTACAATTATGCGCGCGTTCGCGGTATAATAACATGCAAATAATATGCGAACGCTGTAATTATGTAAATTGTAATGAAGTAATTAACAAACGTGATTATTGTCATACAGAGAGGCGGAATTATTATTATTCCAATCCCTTTCCGGTTGCGGGGAAAGGGGGAAGGCGTAAAATCATTATAATATATCAATTGTCATATTTGACGACAATTGATACGCCGTATTTTAATTACCGTTAAACCAAACGGCTACCATAACGTTCGGAAAATTCTTTCAAACGGGCTTTGTAATCCTGTGTTATGTCGCGGACAAAAGTTACATTCAATTATAAAATATAAGTACACACACACACGCATGATTTCAGTCGTAAATCTTCGAAGAGGGAGGAAAGAGGAGGAGGATAGGCGCGCACAGGTTGCGCGGATGCTGACACGGTTGCCACACACGCAGATATTGTTAAAGTTCTCTTACCGTCCAAGGTTAAAGACCGTGCAGGAGCATGTGCGCGACACGCGAATGTTTAATCAGCGTCGCGGGTTGTGATTGCACGCGACTGTCACTCAACTTCTGCGACGAGTGCTGCAATCTTGCCGATGCAACGCGCGTCTTTTGCTCGTGTCGCGCGCGCGTGTATCTGTGCGCGTGTACGTACATACGCATACGTACATGTGCATACAAGAATCCCGGAGAGACGGGGTGTTCTAGCTGGCTGATGGTAATGGTACAGTCGCAACCACCGCTGTTTCTGGTGCTGGTGCTGCTGGTGCTGGTGCTGCTGCTGCCGCCGCTGCCGCCGCTGCTGCTGCTGCTGTTGCTGATGTTGCTATCCCTTTGGCCAGCTGTTACTTCCTGCAGCGGTTCTCCGTCCTTCTCTCGCGCTCATCCACCGCGCTCGGTTCCGCTCTGGCCTCCGTCGCCGGAGGCTTATCAGGAGGAACCGCGCGCTCTTCGCTTTCATTTAGTCGTGACGAGCAAATCCGACATCGAACGGACGCCGTTATCGCGCGTCCGCCCAGTTTTTATTATTGTTTAATAGCGGAGCGGCCCAATGAAATTAAATTATGTTTAAGATCTTGGAACAAAATGTACACGCACAATCGAACGCAGATGTGGTTGCGGAAAAACTCGCGTTTTTTTCTTCGATTTTGTGAAAAATAAAATATTCAATATGCGAAGTTTTTTTTTAATTGCACGCCTAATAAAACGCGTGTAATAATAATAATTCTTCTAGAATTACATATAAAGTAAATCATCTGAGGAATCTCTATAAAGTGTAATATCTGCGAAAACTTTTTAACGTGCGCGCCGTAAAATTTCAGCACGCACGTAAAAGAAGAAGAAAAAGAAGAAGAAGACGTATGCGCGCGCCGTAGGAAATTTCAGATAATCGCGCGCTATTTTTCTGCTACTGAGGCCCGTTTGTCTTCGTGACAGTAGGAAATCAAAGTTTACCCATGTGGGCAGGCCTTGCGGACCATATGCGCGCATTAAAACGCACACACGTGCAGAAACTCGAGGAGCGACGACGTCGCGTCTCTCCTCACGCCACACAGGCGAACTTTTCTTTCAGTTCCGCTCAAAGATATCCATTATATAAAACGTGGGCGCGTTGCGCGCGTCCCAACTCGGGAAATCTATGAATTAGAAAGAAGAAGAAGAAGAAGAAGAAGAAGAACGATATCCATTACGTCTCTCCACACACATCCGCTCGCGTCTCCCGATATTATCCGCATATTCCAGCAATATATAATTTTATCCCGACAAATTCGTGGAAATTGTGAAACTTGTTCTAACTAAAAACGCACCGATGCGTCGTTTATCATCGAAAGTTTTGGATCGCTTCCCATTTTACGTGACAATTTCAATGCTAATTGGTCGAGCGCGGCGAACACGCCGAGATCACACGTTAATGCGTACGACATGTGTCATTGCGCATTATTGTGAAAATCAGATAATTATAATCGCGTTAAGTGTAAACGAGCTACGAAGATGCAGCCTTTCCGCCTTTGTGGGACGTCTTTAACAAGTTTGCTTCTTGCTCTGAGACTCTTCATTTCTCTTTGCCGGCACGCATCACCGCCAGACATTTTAGAAACCACGAAGGAGTTTGTTGTGCAAAACTGTTACGTCAATCAGACCGTTCTTTTCCAGAGTTACTTTCGATGTTGCTGAGGCAAATTCATCCGCGACTGTAGTTCATTGCGCGCGCTTACGAAGATTTTTCATCACTTCGCGATTTTATAGAAAAATATAAGACTTTGTATTAAATTTGTTCTATATGAAAATCCATCGCAATTCTATTTCTTTTTCTTTTTTTTTTGTTTTTAAATAATTTGCCGTACGCAATGTTATACGAAGAAGGATGCGAGCAAGGATCGCGCCAGTAACAGTTGCGTTAACGGCAGCTCGAAGTAAAGAGCCCGGGGCTTCACGCGAATCGCGTAGGAGAGAGCAAGGTGGTCGTCGTCGTCGTCGTAGACGACGTTCGACAGGGCACCGAAGAGAGCGAGATCGATAAAGCGCACGTGCTCCACGCGGCTGAGAGTCCCTGGCTGGAAGTAAGTACGGTGGGACTCAGCTGTCGCCTCCTAATTGCCGGGACAATGCAACAGATGGCTTTGATCGCAATCCCTACTCCCGAGTCTTCCCACTCTCGAATTCTCCTCTGTCCCGCTCTTTCTCCCTGTATCTCTCTCTAGCTTTTTCTCCCTATCTCTCTCTCTCTCTCACCATCCTGTACAACGTTCTCTATCTCTCTCCTTTCTTCCGCCACCGCCGTTTTTCTCGCATATCCTTTCTCGCGCGGGCTTCCTCCTTGCCGATTCGATCCCGCGCGCGACTCCATGTGTTCGATTTCATCTCGCAGACAAGCGTGCCACTTAAGGTCTGAGGAACGTCGGTATTTCATCCCGGTCACGGGCACTGATCGCTCGCACACTCGGAAGCTTAACGCGTCTCATGACGCGTCTCTTGCAAAGTCTCTTCCCCCCCTTTTTTTTTTAACTTACAGATGAACACAGATGTACACAGGCCGTTTTCCTTTGTGTTATAAAAATAAACCCTAGTTTTACTGAATCGTTTTTTCTTTAAGAGAGAGAGAGAGAGAGTGTGTATGTCTTTGCTCTTCTGTACTATTAATTAACACTATCAACTACGCGCTTCAATCTCGTAATCTCCTGTCTCCTTCGAAATCCCGAACTAAGATACATCAGAGTCAATTAATTTCAACGTTCATAGACAAGGAGCCATCAATATCGACCCATTGCGTCTAAATCGTACGCAATTTTAGCCGAAATATCTCTCGAGAAAGTGCCGTTCCCTTTAATACATCCATCCATAACTAAGTAACATTCGAACTGACAGTATCGCGCTCTTCCGCGCCCGAGGGGGAGCTTTGCCTGGTTTTACGAAAGCCAGTTGTAAGAGGCGGGAGCAGGACGCGCGTACGCCGGGGACACGAGCTCCAGGTCGTAAGCCGCGCCCGTAGGTACACGCGGTGTGCGGGTGACTATCGCGAAATACACCTCGAACGATGCGAAGCGTCGGGGAGTCGCTCCGGCGGTGGCGGCGGCGGCAGCGCGGCCGGATATGATATCAGCCCCGAGCAGAATCCCGGTGGAAGTGTTGGACGTGCCTTATCGCGTCTGGACCAGGCAGTCAGGCGGCGCACGAACCTAACCGACACACACCGGGCCAGCCAACCCAAGTTGACTGACTGACTCGCAGGAGTTTCGCCATCATCCCCCGCAAAGAGAGAAAGAGATAGAGAGAGAGAAAGAGAGAGAGAGAGAGAGAGAACATCGTCGTCTCTCTCCATTTCCCGCCCACCTGCGATCGCATTTGCTCTCTTCGCGTAAACACACACGTACGCATCAACGTGTACGTGTGCACACTAAGCGCGCGTTCAAGACCGCAAGAGTTACGTACATCGAATATATTTCAGTATCATCCCACACCGAGTCCAAAATGGTCGACTTACACTTTGTAACGCGATATTGATTTTTCTTTTAATTTACAATTTAAAATTGCGTTTTATATCATATACGTGTAATATATAGAAGAGAAAGATGTTTTTTCTTTTTTTAATAAAAAGGAGGTTTAATTAAATCACGTTGACGGCGAGTACACACGGGGTCTCGTCAACACCTCGGTGACGATTTTTATGCTGCGTTACGTCAACAAAAACTGATCGATCTCGAGCGGTTAACGAAAAGAGAAGAGGAAAAGGACGAAGAGGAGTATAGTAGAGGGACTCGCGCTCGGACGTGATGACGGGGCTTTGATGTGCCAGAAGGGGCTTTTTTCCTGAGCCCCGGTTTCCAAGTTTCGCTGCGGGCTCGCCCGTCTAGATAACCGGCTCAGACTGAATGTACGATTCGAGCGAGAGAGCGAGAGAGAAGAGAGCGGTGATGCAGGAATATACGGGTACCGGCATGCAATATTCCGAACTAATGTTACGACGCGCCCACAGCGCGGGCTCTCTCGCGCGGACACCGCGCGGCGAGGTCGCATTCGTTCTTTTTTTACAAATTTTTCAGTTTCGGGGCAGAATCGGGGTCAGCTCTTCTTCGCGGGGGAAGAAGGAGCACGCATAGCTTCGCGCGGCGATTCGCCCGGGATCTTAAGCGGACCGGAAGCGGACTTTGAAGCGCGCACCTCTTTCGAAAACGGCTAAATCAACACGCGCCGGTCTCTTATATACGCGGCCTCGCCGTAGCGGCGAAACAGTTGGAAAACGTCGTTTCTCTCTCACAAGTTCGCTCTGGCGCACGTACCTTATGCACATACGTATCCACGTTTCGCGCGTGAATTTTACAGAAAATTTACACCAATTCGCATCGTGCGCAACGCGCTCATTTTAACTGAAATTTCATTAAATTTTTTTCACCTCTGATTTTCGTTAAATTCGGAATATTTATGTATATTGTACATATATATATATATATATATATATATATATTTAACTTGTATTAATTTTATAATTAAAAATCAAAAACCATTTCACCGCTCGCGCAAATTTGTTTTTAAGATCGGTCGTCACACGCCGCAATCTTGGCGAGTGACAGATTGCAAGCGACAGGTTGACAGCTGACAGCTGCGCCGCCGGCCACTGAAATCCGCGTTAAGTGTAGGAAAAAAGTAATGTACCGTGTGATGCGAATCTAAAATTAGATAAACTGCACTCTCACCGCGCGTATACCTGGCGTTTGCGCCGCGCGCAAAACCAATCGTCGACTATCTACGTGTGCCGTCTCTCTCGAGAGAGAGAGCCGTGAGAAAAAAAACGTCAATATTCCGAATTAAACAGAACAAGCGAAACCGCGGAGAAAAAAAGAGAGAGAGAGAGAGAGAGAAGGAGAGAGAAAAGAGTGAAATTTTTCGGATGATTTGTTTTTCATCGCGTTCCCGGCTGATAGATCAAATAGACCAGAGTGTTAATTCCGCGTCGTTCAATTTTTAAACGACACATGTCACTCCTCGGGAACACGTTATTACAAAATATTGCCGGGGCGGGATGGAAGTGAAGGACGGCATTAACAGCTCTGAACGTCACGTGTATATTCCGGGAACGGCGAGATACTCTTCGAAATCGCCTGGCGATCGATTGTAATTAAACTCGTGAAGTAATAATAAAATAATACGCAATCGTTTGTTTTATATAAATATATAAACAAACAAGAGCGCGGCAGCTAAAACTTCACACGCACACGCACACACACACACGCGTCAACTGTCAGTTCTGAATGACGAAAGAATTTTTTTTTTTTTTTTTTTAAGCCGCTGACGGCTTCGCACTTACATTTCTACGTTTAATGTCACGAGTTCGCCGATTTTAACGTTTCTATTTTATACGGCAAGTCGCATACGGAACCGGAACACACAAAGGGAAAAAGAGAATCGTCAATAGATCAATACTAAATTGATATTTACGCGGTGCCAAACGGGTCAACTGACCGATCGATCGTCCTTCGAGAAACCAGAAATACTCGTGTCTAAGAAAATCTGAATGCCAGACGTCACACGAACGCGTCTGACAGGCGAGAGAGAAGAAAATATTGAAAGAAATAATTTTTTTTTTTTTTTTTCCTAACAATTTAGAACGAATAAGGCTCATCAGATTAGAAAAGAAATAGATTCGGACCAATGTGCTAGACGTTCAAACTGAAATTTCAATTCTAAAATTCATTTTGGATGCGATAAATGTTCGAGTTTTTTATGTTTTTTCTATTTCTCTCTTTCTCTCTTTCTCTCTCTCTCTCTCCCACACACACACACACACACACCTCTTCGACGAGGAAATTTGTAACCGACCGACTAAATGTTGTTCTTCCGGTTGCGTGATACGATCGGCGTGATGTTTTCTCAAGAGGACGCGGAAGGATACTCACTCTTACTCTTGGCCTTGAGATCGAGGTCGACCGGGAAGGTATCGGCGTTGGAAATGGTCGTCGGCGGATGGCAGATAATGCCGGAGGACGAGGAAGAGGATTGCAGCGCTGGGGCGACGGTGGACACGGTGGTGGTCGTCGATGTTATCACGCCCACGGCAGAGACGCCGTTACTGCTGTTGGTGACGGTCGTGGCGATCGCCGTCGAGACGGTGAGCGTCGAGACGGTTGCGGTGGCTGCCGCCGACGTGGACGACGGCGAGGCCTGCTGGTAGCCGCAGCATTCTTTCGTCTCTTCCTTGACCTTGACCTTGTGGAGGACCGTCGTCGTCGCCACTCCACCCTCCACTTTCATGCTCGCGAGCCGCGTTCTCACCTGCGGACAGCGATTGTGAATTAAGCGCCAAATGTTTCTCGCAGTCGTGAAGTTCTTGGAAGCGTTTCTTCAAAAAAAAAAAAAAAAAAAAAAAAAAAAAAAAAAAAAAAAAGTGTGCTAGTTCTTTTTTATTTTTCCGCTCGCTCTTTTAAAAACACTTCATATAATTCTATATACGTTATCAAAATATTTTACTATAATTGAATATGAAAGGAGCTTCTCTCTTTCTCTTTTAACCCCCGACGACGAGAAACGCGCACCTGCTGTCTTTCTGTCTCTCTTAAGCAGGTCGGGTCGACATGGACACGAGGTGGAAAACGAACAAGAAAAGATCCGGAACACCTATATGCGTTCGTCATCGCGCGCACGATTCATATTTGATTGATCCCATTTCATGTGAGAGGACGCCGCGCCGGCATGTTTCGTCTACGTGCCCGGCGAGACGGGTTGTCGCCGCGCATACCGATGGCCGTTTTAATGGAAACGGACACGGACGCCGTTTTAGTTTTACAAACCGGCAACAAAGAGATTCGTCACGGCGCGGAATTATTGGCGATCCGCGAGAACCGGTCGCCGTTCATAAAACTGATCACGTCGCGCGCCGTCAGTTTTGACTTACGATTCGATTGGCCCACAAATGAACCGACAAAAATCTTTGCGAATGTTTCTCACAAGGGAAGCGATCTCGTCTTCGTTTGAAAGACAGCGTTTGTTTGAGCGAACATCAGCAAATTGATTTTTTTTTTTTTTTTTTCCTATTAATCCGTGACATTTTTAAAGGTCTTTCTAAATAACAGTAGGATTGAAATTTCAGATTGAATTTTGAATCAACATTTCGTTACAACCGCGCAGAAATAGATCTTCAACTGGCGCGGCAAATTGAAATGTCATTTATTCTCAACTCGGCGGACTTATTACACAAATGGGGGCGAAAAGCGCTTTGAAATAGTTTTTCATTTAAAAAGCAAAACTCTCTTCGGCGCGCTTATACAATAAATGTTGTTAAGACAATTTCCGTAGACCAATTTTACACAAACACCATTAGAAAACATACACATGTAAAATGCTTGGTTTTTTTTTCTTTCAACTATTGCGTATTTTAAAAGACGTCTTTTAACCTCGAGAATTACGTGCTGGGGAAATAAAAAAATTTTCAGAGCAATTGAAGTGAGAGCTTTTCATCGGAAATGTTTGCACCGTGTCCGGAGAAACATTTTTCTCGCCGCAGCGTGCAACCTCCGGGGGATGTTTGCTTGTTACGGAATACGCACAGGGATCGTAAACATTATGGAGATTTACATCGGTCTGACAGGTGGCAGCGGAGGTAGCAATGCGGCGTCGCCGCCTGCGTAAGCATTTTGCGTTTCGCGATGCCGCGGGAGGCGGCGTATTTAGCTTCTTCTTTTGCTCGCGCTTACGCTGCAAGATCTCGTTTCATATTTATTACGGTAATCGCGTTGCGCCGGGGACTTTTACGAGCGCGGTGCTCCGCGCCGACGTCTATACGTCCGGCATTAAAAGTGGCCGAACGTTCGGTTCTCCCCCGCAATTCTCTCTTTTTTTTTCCGCGGAAACAAACAACATAACGCACGAACAGAAGCTCTTCCAGCGCGTTATCGATTTATAAGTTGGAAATTTATAAGTTGCCAATTTAAAAGACTTTAAATAAACATAAAAACAATTTCTTTCCTTAGTCTCACATATTTATGATGTGTTAAAATTTAACAATTTCATGTTTTTAATTAAATTAAAGACAACATCGTCAACGCGCGTTTCTTCAAAATTTACCGACTTCATTTAGATGTGAATGAACATTTTCGTGGGTTTAACCGCGCATTTCTACGCGCGCAATGCAAGCCGGAAGCGCTACAGCGATATAATCTCGAGCGAAGTGCACGTGCATCCACGCGGTTCCACATGTGCGGGGCTCGATGCTCGAAGACAAAACCGTGTCACCGGAAACGGCTTGGCTGTAAGGAAATTGAATGGCGCCTATTGAAAGAAATAATCATAACGAACGAGTCCGAACAGCTGTGCCGACTATATTGGATTACAGTAAGCGCGCGCGTGTAATGAAATATCAATTTCTCGTCAGAAGACATCTCGCATTAAATTTGTCTCTCTTCAGCGGACTTAGGTGCGAAACAAAAAAAGAATTATATAATTGCGTGATGTACACGCATGATGTACAATCTTCTTTCGACGTTTTTATCAATACCTATAAAAACTGAACCGAGCGACGAAATGACAGGACGAGCGAGATCGTGCCGTTAATTTATTTAAAAAAAAAAAAAAAAGTTTGACGTGCAATTTATCACCTGGACGTGTGTATAAATCTATTTGGGTGCGCCGCTGATGATTCGCTCCGTAATATTTTCGGTTCGACGCAAAATTACCGCGGCGGGGGGCTACGGCGAAATTAAATGGCACGAATGCGGAAACGGGAGTAATCTTTAAGATCCACGTGGCGCGCACACCCACGCCGTTCCCGCTCCGAATGGATTTTATTTTATTGACGCGCGCGCGCGCGCGCGTACACACACACACACACACACACGTACACACAAGCAATATCCACGGAGCGCGCGGGTTGCCTTCGGTGCCACATGGTCCTGTTATTAACGTGAAATGCAAACGAGCGCCCTTCGTTGCGTCCAAGGAACGGCCGCTCGGATGACTCGCTATAATTTTTCGCGCGCGAAACTGCATCGCCAAGTGCCGTCGAGAGTTTTAACGTGTTCGGTTTAACTGCAGCGCGCCCGGAACGAATTCAACTTCCTCCTTTTGGATTCCGAGGAAATCGCGCGAAGAAACAATAAAAATATCTTCCGCCATTGACAAAACAACTGTCACAATCGCGATAATTCAAAAGCAATTTTTTCACATCTCGATTGATTGTAATCGGATAGATCATCGCGATAATTTGAAGAATTAAATTATAACGACCATAACGCGTGACGTTAAAAACGATAAGTAGATCATACACCACTGTCAACTGTCTACAATTACCGTAGAGATGATGACAAAAAGCGCTTCTGTGCGCGATAACGCGCGATTAGTATCGAGTAATAAAAACGTCAACAGCCCATATTCTGGTCGCGTACAACAACGCTCTCCCGATTCCCGCGTGCGGTCGCTCCATCAATCAATTTATATCCCCCTCGCGTGTTTCCCGCGCGCAATTCGATGGAAGAAGGTTTGCGCGCCACGCCAGGTTTTTGGCGGTTTCACGCACAATTCGTGGTTGCGACGCGTCGATCTTTATTGTGACAGATGGTCATCGTAATTGTAATTGACGCCTTCTTCTCTGTTGTTACAGTTGTTACGCGCGGCAAGTGGTTTCTCTAGTGTTTGCGATCTTCTGTCATCGCCGTAATAGAATTTCTCCGTTGATTGACGCGGAGGCAATAACGCTGCTGATTAAAAAAAAAAAAAAAAAAAAAAAAAAAAAAAATTCCCATGGTTTTGTGTATAAATTCTATTATGTAATGAAATAAAGTTTTCGAAAATACAATAAAACCGCGTTGAAACAAAGAATTAAATCACGCGCGTAAAAAAATATACAAACAACAGTTGTAAACAAGCTTTGAAAAAGAGAGAAGATAATAATTGATCATCATCCGTTAAAGGATATCGCACAAGCGAAATTTGCGCGAAACATAAATCCTATATGTGGTTTTATATATGTTTCTTTAACATCTCGTTTAATTAATTGTCTAGCTCGACAAACTAACTCAATTTTTACACTTCGTTGCATTCGCAATGCCTGTTACGCGAAATTACATGATTGCCTGCGTGCAAACATACACGTTATATGAAAGTTGCTGGGGAAATGGTTACAATCAATTTACAAATATGACAGTCAATTTTTTTTTATTTTGTAGAGTTAATAATACTTCGCACACACGTGACAGTTTTTAGATCTTTGTTCGTAGATTTGTCGTCGTTCAGATTCTTGATTTTGAAACGTTGCGTGCTTAGCGCCAACGTAAATTTTGTCGTCGCAAGCGCGCGTTGCGCCACGTTCCCGGCGAGTGATACAAAAAAAATAACAAACAAAGTATAATTTATACCTGCGACATCCGCTCGGCGCGTAACGTCGGAAACGCAATTAACTCGGATGTCAAATGCGATCGATTGCCCACCCTTTTCTCTCTCTTTCTCTGTCCCTCCCCCGCCGGCGCGTTGTTAAGGTGAGCTTTGGCCTCGACCTGGCGTAGACGCGCGTGTCTCCGGCAATTCGTTAAGACGCTTAGTTAAGCAAACAAGAGCGGTGCGAAGTGATATACGTGCCGCGGCAGAAAATCCGCGGCTCTCCCGCTCGTAATTGCGCGCAGCTGTGGTTTCCGCGCGCGCGGATCTAAAAGCCCCGGGACACTCTTCCCGCGCGCGCGCTTTTGCGCGCTCGAAAATCGCATTATTGTATGTATATACCGGCACCGAAACGTAAGAGCTAGGAGCCCCGTGAATATCATCGTGGAAGATTGGAGAAGAGCCGGCGAGAATCATCTTCGCGTCTCGATGTTTGTTTTTTTCGTCGCGAATTATTTCGACGACGACCAATCGTCGATTGCGAAAACGAGGAGGAAAGCGGTAAATTGCAAACAACACGTCGACGTGCGTGCCCGAATTAATTTTATTAATTATACTTGCGATATCGCGAACGATGTTAATTACAAACGGCGTTTATTGTCGGGAATAATATTACAACGATTGCGGGATGAATTTAATTGATTGTATTTATTATTATAATTGCAACAACTGCGCGCACATACAACAAGCAGAACGTAGCAGGCCCTTCCCTCTCCCCCGACGTTCTCCTCGATTGAGCGCTCTGTTCGACGCGATTTTTGTCAAAATAAAGTACGAGAGAATTTTACCTCGCAACGACGACGACGACGACTCCTCCTCTCTGTCAAATGTTTCGCGAAATTTGTTCCCTTTTCAACGGCGGCGGCGGCGTAAGAAAGAAGAAAAAAAAATGTAGCGGGCGGACAGGCCAGAGCGCGCCGATGAGAAAAAAGCGGCACGGAGAGGATGGAGAAAGAGATAAATAGACAGACAGATAGATGGATAGATTTATTCTGTTCCGCAGATGAGGAAGAAAAAGAGCTACGCACAAAAGGAGAAAATCATTTATTAAGAGTGCATTTCGATATTCACTGTTAGCGCTGACAGGGGTGAGTACCCTCTTTTCATATATTATCCGTGAAATAGTCGCAAATAACGAAAATTTAATTATACATTCTCAAAATTACACACAAAAATCACCTTATAAACAGATCAACGTGTGACCGAAGTGAAAAACTTGGAACGTGATGAGAGAGTATCTTGCTCCGAAACTCACGAGAGCAGGACACAGGCGAGAGAGGACGACACAAACCGGGGCGAATAATCGTGAATCGATGGCGGCCACGTTTCGAAGGAAACGGGGCTTCGGCATCTCGCGGTAGACCGGGCTTATGTTTATACATATGTCCCGCACATGGTACGGTGCCCCCGAAGAGGAGGTGGCCCGCGGCGCGCGGAGACGCACTGAAATTTCCAATATTAGAACGGGCCAGAATGAGAGAAAGAGAAAAAGAGCAAGCGAGAGAGAGAAAGAGAGGCAGGCCAGATGTCTACCGTACTGACTGGCGAGAGAGCGAGCGCGACGTGCGTTTAGCATGGTTTCATTACAAAAATGTCACGCACAGAGCCGCGCGTCGCGACGCGCCGCGCCGCACCGCGTCCCGCGCCGACGATACGTTTGCAAACTCTTTCTCTTTATCTCTCTCTTTCTCTCGCTCTCGCTCTCTCTGTGCCCTTTCCCGATCTCTCTTCCTGTCATCGTTGTCGTCGTCGCGATAAAGAGAATTCGTTGACCTGATCTTGGAGACCGCGAACCGACAGCAGCCGTCGCCAATTAACGCGTTCAGTGGATCCCGTCCGTCGCGTAAGATCTTCAGTCGAGTGAGATCATCAGTCGCGATCGGAAAGTGGGATTTTTAGGATCAAGACAGTCGCACACAAAGGACGACGTCATCTCGATTTGTGGGTTACTTGGTTTTTTTATCTCATTCGCGCGCCCGTTCCGTTTTGGATGTCGTCCAAATTTGATTTAACTTGACGAAAGACTGCACAACAAGTGATCGATCAACATTGGAAATTACAAAGTTCAAAAATACAGAGAGAAAGAACGAGAGAGAGAGAGAGAGAGAGAGAAAGAGAGAGAACGAAACGGTAAATAGTACGCTCTTTGGAACCGACGTGAAACCGTTACATCGTTAATGGTATCGAAGCTTTACTTCGCGGAGGTTCTGCTTGGTTTCATTACAAAGATGTCATGCGCAGGTACGTCGCAGTTATACTCGCTTTTGACGTTCCCGGCCGCGTTGTATACACACTTGGCGTTAAACCGGAACGGCGGCGACCGCGCGCGGAGAGCGGCGCGCGCGCCACAGGAAAATTATGAAATGTTAAAACGCGGAAACAAAAATATTTCGCGGCGCCGAATATTGTTCCGATATTTGCAATTAACTCTTTTATTCGCGCGCGCGACACAAGTTCCCAGCGCGTCGTCCTGAAAAATAAAGCGACACACACACATCTTTCGAGTAATCAAAAACACACGTATGTATATATTGACCACATTTTTCAAGATCCTCTCTCCATTCTCTCTTCTCTCCGCAAAAAAGAATAGATTGGCGCGCATTCAATTAACGAAATAATTTGTTCTATTTACGGGATGTATCGGGTTAGCGGGATACAAACGCGCGATAAATGGACGGACTTTTTCCACGGGGACTAACGAGGAGATAATCGAGGAGACGTCGCGTCATCGCGCGCGCAGATAATTAATCACCCGCGACCGGTTCATCAAAGCATCGTCATCTTGCATCTACACACTTTTATCCCTTAAATCTGCTGTAATCCGCGATTTCTAACGATTATTTTTCCATCATTTGATGTCATCATATATCAACAAAAGTATAACACTACAAATATTACAGTTTGCGATAAAATATATGCATATGTTTCGATGTATTTGTTGGTGTTCGAAATGAAATAATATATACAGACATTGTCATCAAATACTGGCAATAACAGTCAACAAAATTGCTGAGCGCATATATAATTGCACGTCATTTCTCGCTGATAATTAAGCCCAAATTTCGGGCAATTTCGGTTTCGTAACCGTCACAGTCATGTCGTAGAATTATCATAAATATGAATTTGGTGGTTTCGACGATTTTATGTACATTTATTAATTGGCACGACAAAACACATTTATTATTCAAATTATAATTTTGAAATTTTTTAATTTGAAAATTCTTAATTGAAAAATGTTTTTAATTTGAAAATGTAATTTAAGTATACATTGTTTTCAATTTATTATTTTCAATATTAAATGTTTATTATTTTATTTTGCAAACCTTGTAACGAGCCTTGTAAAATAATATTTTTAAGCAAAAAATATATTACGGTAGATTTTTTTTTAATAAAAAAATCACATTTAAAAACAAGAATACATAAAATGTCGCAAATATTCTAATATCATATTAAATTTTCAGATTTACACAAGCGGCACACGTTCAATTTTTCTAATTGCAAGCGGAACCTATCTAGGTGACTGACGCAACAATCGATCGATCGATACTTAATACATCCAGTGAAAATATCGGATGGCGTTCGCAGGTGCGTTAGTGGCGCGGCCGGTTCGTCAGTGTCAGCGGAAATTGTCAGACACGTGGTTAAACTACGCTGTTAAACGTTTACGTGCGCGAATAGGTAACACCGCCAGTATATACCGCCGATACAATTGCCGCCATTTCTATAGGCCAGCGAGGTATGAATCTCCGTGTTTCGCTCTCTCGCGCGTATCCTCTTGTATAAACCGCTCGCGTGATTCAATCATCCGCGAATTATTGTCGACAAAAATTTCGACAGCTACGATTCCACTCGAATCTTGTGTGCCTGGCAATTTTTTCGATCGCGAAAACTCTCACACTTGAAGGAAGACGTTAAAAACAAGCGAAAACAGAGAGAGAGCGAGAAAGAGAAATGCGTATAGCGATGTTAACATGTGCGAGAGGAAAAAAATAAATCGAGAACTTATAAATGCGAAATATCCTTTCGACAACTCATCTCTCTTTTCGCGTCAAATATTAAGTACATAAACGTCTCATATATGTTTTTTAAACAGCTGCGAACGAAACGCGCGATTTTTACATATTTTTCACAAATTAATCTGCTCTTTGCTTGGTTTGGTGTTTCTCAAATTGCGGAATTTACGCACAAAAACACGCACAAATTACACGCCACTCGGAGAAAGGTAATTCGCAAACGGTACCGCGAGCTGTGTATGTGTGTGTGTGTGTGTGTGATACGCAACGCAAGGGACGACCGGAAGGCACCGGAGAGAGACTCGACCTCCGCTATATAGCTCTCTCCTCTCCCGGAGCCGTAACTCTTGATTCTCTTTGAAGCGCGGAAGCTGCCCGCAACACCTGACTGACTCGACGGACGCGTATATGGCAGGTCGAGCGGAGCAGCGGCGGCAGACAGAGCTTGCCGGGGGTTTGTGCGAGGGGTCGAGACGAGAAGCGAAAGCGGAAGGCAACCGCCAGGGTGGGCCACGAGAAAGATAGAAAGAGAAAGAGAGAGAGAGAGAGAAAGAGAGAAATAGAGAGAACGCGCAAAGGACCGAGCGAGAGAGAAACGAGAGCACGAGGAAGAGCGCGGAAGGGAGGCAGAAAGAGAAAGATTAATAATATAGGAAAGCCAAAGCCACGCCGCAGCCCCTGACAAGCTTTCCTCCGCCTCTCTTCTGTTGCCAACAGTTAATCGATATAATACTTCGGTATAACACGCCGCACCGACTGGCGTATGTACCGATGCACGCGTACGCTCCTCCTTGTCCGCGAAACGTGTGTACACACGAAGCGCACGCGATACCTTCGTCGGGGGAGGGGGGAGAAAGGGTTACACACATCTCGCAAACGAGATCTCGATTGCTCGTTTTAACGGTATAGCTTTGTCGGTAAGCGGAGCCGAAAAAGAGAGAGAGAGAGAGAGAGAGTTCCTTACACTTCTCGGATTCCGCGTCTGATGAGTTTCGAGCGACAAGTTCTCGATCCCGAACGCGCGACTTCACAAACGCCACCTGACGAAATCAAGCGCGCGCAATTTTTTGTTTCTTTCATTATTTATTACGCATTGTTATCACAATAACGCGCGCTTGCAAAATATATAATATATATTGATTTTTATTGATTTTCGCTGTATTAATATTTTGCGCGTATATCGAACTTCTGCATTACACTTTGTGATGCAATGACTGAAAGTACAAGGTGGTACTTTCTCGGATGAGACGACAGCCGCGCTATTCATGCGGTGTAAGTGATACAAATCGGGGAGGAAAGAGAGACGGGGGAGAGTGTCGCGGCAATGCCTCGCGGGGGGATATGAGACGCGCGCAAAGATCGACAGACGGTGCGGTGCGAACATCGCAGAGGCGCGCATCGATGATGTACGAATTCGTAACCGCGCCGCGGTAGTTAATCGTGACGTGCGCTACACGCCACCGGGAGAACCGATTATTGGCGAACACCGTGCGAAAGGATGCACCTGACAGGGGTTTTCGTCGCGCGCTGTTCGGTCCTTATCTTCCCGTTGTGCGCGCCCCCGCGTCGAAGAAAACTCCAAGTTTCCCACCCCCGCGGCAGTTTTCGCCTAGCGGCGATTCATCCATCCCTTCCCCCCCCCCCCCTTTCTCTCTCTCTCTCTCTCTCGCTCTCTCAGTCTTTCAGCTAGTCCGTCAGGGTGCTCGTTTCGTTTCGCTTTTCGTCTCTCGGATAAGTCTACAGTCCGCTTGAGGCGATCTAGGCGCCCAACCGCCTACATGCGAACTCGTCAATTACTTCGCACAACGAGACACATCGTTTCTGGCGCTCTCTTTCTCTTTTTCGCTTTTTATTTATTTCTTTCTTTCTTATTCTTTTTCTCTTTAGGCATGCTACGTTGTATTGCACGTTGTATATTCGCGTCGAGATGTAATTCGGACGCGCGGAGGCGATATCCGAGCGGCGACAGAATATACGTATCGAAAGATACGCTTTCGCATATGCCCACGTACGTATCACCGGAAGAAATCGAGCGCGTAGGTAGACATAGGTATTACACAAAATTCATACTAACAAGAAAAACGCGCAATATTGATTTCATACGCGCAATATTGATTTCTACTCTGAGATATCACATCCGCTTATCAATAATTCTTTTTAAGTATTAATATATAAAAAAAAAAAAAAAAAAAAAAAAAAAGGAAATGAAAAAAATCAAATAGTGACTATAGGATAAACGCAGAGGAAATACATGAAGAATATCCGGTTTTGAATTAACTATATTCCGATATAAGTGCGTATTAAAACTTTTAAATTACGCAAAACTCTCGAGAAACTGTTAGCTGTACAACGCCCAATCAATAAGTCTCCGTAAGTTAATTACAACTTCAGTATAAACAAAATATATGTATATACATATAATAGTATATACATACAAAATATAATAGCAAGGCTGTGAATTATTAAATATTAACAAGATAAATCACACCTTTCTTCAAAAGGTTGTTACAACACTCACGATTAAAATTGTAACTTTTTGTATTGTTTCGTAAACACACTTTTGTAAATATTAAAGATCACATTTTTTCGCACGTCATTCTGTGTGAAACAAATAAAGGAACGCAGATGAGAAACATTTCATCTGAGCTCAAATTATCTTGCAAATCGTATCGTAATCCAAATGTATGTGTCAACATGCACATGAATTCGAGTTTAATAAAAGCTCGAGTATAATAAAAGCTGGGCAACTTGTCGATCGACTTACCCCTCATCTCTTTCACGCGTGTGACTCTCGCCGCGTAGTCGATTTTTATCCTTTTTAACATTTAAAACATCGACTTCCACTCATGCGACACTTCGTAGCTACAGATGGTGAAAATCCCCGTTAATTACGTTGCTTCACGATAATTAGCCGTTGCGAACGAAATTGCACTTTACCGATTTTATGCGAGCACTATCACGAGAAAATGTAACGAAGACGCAAATATCCTGTTTTTGCACACAAGAATACGAGACTTTGTTTTTTATTTTGACGCGTGATTGGCTTGACGCGATTGCTCGCAGAGAGAAGCGCAGTAAACCAACACAAATACTAACGAAATACGCGACTCTCAAACAGAGCCACAGTGCAATATGAAGTGATGCGTTCTTGTAATAATTACAACAGGCAATAAATATCGAATTATCAGAAAAAAACATAACTACCGTATTGTAAATAACAGAAGTCCCTCCGAATAAAAATCTTATTACTTTTTATGTAGAGAGTTGACGTTTATTTTATATCCTGCTTTTAATCGTAAGCGCATAAATTATACGCTCTTATCAGAAGAGCATTAAACTCATTGACAGTATTTGAAGAGTTGCGGCGCGCGAGATTTTTAGGCCTTTCAATCATACACGACGCGATTCGGGTTTCATATTAACGCAAATAACTCGTGTAACACGTGACACGTGAAGACGAATACTCACCTCTTTTTTGCCATCAAGTTTATTAGGTTTATTAGGTTATATTATATTGAGAAATAAAGTTTAAATAAATTACGCCTCGTCATTGATACGTGATCAAATGGAGCAGTTGGCAGCTACGCTTCAGAATCAACGTGACATGTTACGTGCAATCTCGAACTCTTTTGGCGTGTAAGAGTATCTTTCTGAATAATTAGTTTTCAGAAGTACAAGAGAAGCAAAAAAAACTACACACACATACACACAAAATGAACAACTCTAGTAAAGTCAAGCCGATGCCAAGATTAATTCCGTTTCAGTTTCGCGCGGGGCTTTTCTTGAAGACTCGTAATTAAACACTTAAGCGATTACAACGGATCCTGACATAATGTTTTACACGTTTCCTGATCAACGAATTCTTTTCTCCTCCTTGGTATTGCGAATTAACGAATCGGTTCCGCGAGAGAAGAAGAGGCTTTCTCCTTCTACGAACTGTTTTATTCTTCTGTTTGGTCGCCGACGCGGCTGGAGCAGAAGAGCGCCCAGAAGGAAAACTTTCTTCCCCTCTCACGGAATGATTCGCCGGTCAATACACATAACTTCTACATATGTACAATACATATGTATGTATATATAACTAAAGTAACCTATTGAATGACAATAGAAAGTTCCATCAATTATTTTATAAGATTATACATGGCTTCGACATCTCTTTGTGTGCTTATATATTTGAAGAATTATAACACGAGAAAAAAATAAACAAATTCGTGACTAATGAGAACTATTTTGCTCGGTGTTGTATCATTCGGGAATATTTTTAAAATACGAGATTTTCGTATAATTTAAGAACTATACTTGCCACACGTCATAATCGCATCTGCAACATCTCAGACACGAGACGACGACGCGTCGGGATACGCGTGGCCACGTTAACTCATTAAAATGTTTTGGCAACAGCATGACAGCGTGCGCGGTAGGGTGACATCGATTTGTCAGTATCACAAAGTCTAACGGACAAACGGAGAGGCACTGGCCACTAGAGGAAACGGCAGACACGCATTGTATACGTGTACCGACACGTCAAAACGATTTGTTCCAAACCGAATCTGTCATCGAATATTTCTACTCGACTCGCTATGTTTACACCTTCTTTTTTTACGCTTCTTATTATTTCGAAAACTTCGATTTCTTTTTAAAACTAAAAAATAACCAAATTTTAAACAGATTTTTAACTCGTTTATACACGCGCACATATTTGCGCAACAGACTAAAATTGACAAATCGGCTCGCTCTCTCAAACGTCAACTTGTTTGCATTTCTTGTAACCGTTGCTTGTACTATAAATGGAATGAGCTTTGAGGAAGAGCGAGAACGCGATTCAAGACGAGCTCACAAAGTAGCTTATTGACATCGTATCAATGCTGTCTCTCTCTCATTCACTCACTTACTCACACTCTCTTTCTTTCTCTTATAATCGCGTTCGAATTGACCAAGAGTATCGTTGCCACAGAGTTCGCAGTCATTATAGCAGTGGAGTGTAGGTAGGTAATAAAATCGTCGCCGCTGCCAACGGCGGAAAAGAACTTTACAAACGGTGACGACGTGCAACGTAATGCGGCATAATGATGAGGAAATTAATAGGAGCGTTGTGGCTGAGAACAACCCGTATGCTCCAGGAATCCGAGTCACATACTCTCCTTGGTCGACACACATACACGCGCGCGCGCAGCGAGATTATCAACGGACCGTGAAAGCGGCTATGAGAGTAGGCAGTTATCGTGGCGCGATCGATTTCAAATGACGTTAATCTAAGCGCGCGAAGTAGCGCAAGATATCTATAGAGCAACATTGTGACACGGTATTTGAGTTACTTCAAATTTCCAAGAACTCTCCTCTCTGAAAATATGGGGATTACAATTTTGTAATGTAATATTTTATAACTATTTCAAAGAAAAATATGAACAAAAATGTAATAATGAGTGTGAAAACTAGATCGTCAATTAATTAAATACAAATTACTTGACAATCCCGTCTCCGGTTGACGCTATGTATGAATTTCTACAACTTTTCGAGCAAAATAATAACGTGTAAGATAAAAACTTCATGTAAGACAAAAACTATAAGATCAAGTATGATATTTTGATTAAATTCTACACTTCTTGATGAAACACACTTTGATAACAAACTATATGTTTGCGTCGCAAAGTCCGCTCAAAATTATTTCTACACTAACGCGATAGTTAGGTTAGGATCCAATTTTCCGTAACTCGCACACACTTCTCATAATAGATTAAATTAATATTCCATATAATAGAAATAAATAATAACAGGTACGTTAAGAGAAAACAGCGTGATCAAAAAACTACTTGATATTGTATAAATTATGAGTTTCTGTAATATTTTATATTACTAAGTTATTCATTAAAAACGTGTAATTTTGCTCAACTATTTTTACACGATAAACAATGGATTATTTCCTTCTTTATCAACCAACTGTTTACATAACGAATGACGTATCGATCCTATTGATTCGATTAGTTTACGAGGAGAAGTAACGAATAATTAAAATCACACGACAAACTCTGGCTTTGATCCTATGATTTTTCGTGTTAAACAAGCAAAATATCAATAACTATAGCAAGAGATAAATTTATACCGAATTTTTACGTGCGTTCTTGCGCAGAACGTTGCGACAGTATATAAACAGAACATTATTGACAAACGCTAAGACCTGTTCTACGATACGTAAGTCGTGTTATGTCATTGTTGGCTGTCGTTACTCTTATGTCGAGGCCATTGGTTCACAGTCAAATCAATCAATTGATTCTCGGTCCAACCAGTGGGCCAGACTCAACATAAGATTAGCGATAACAACATACTCACTGTAGAACAGACCCAGGTGTGATAAACAGCATGCGAAAATAACGAGAATCTCAAGAAACTAAATATAATTGATTTTTTAAGATGAAAGAAAAAATGAACGTTCGATCCACATCATTCAAGTTATGTGTACTTTTGACAGTCTCTGAAAGCTCGAGAAAAGACTTACCGAAAACAGGACTGAGGTCAGACCTCGCCGACGTCTTTCCCGTTGTCGCATAGCTTCCACCGGCGAGCGAGCCCTTTTCCTGCAACACATGAGATGCACGCACTTAATGCTTGATGTCCTGCGGTTACAAGGATATTTGGAGAGGAGATGTGCGAAGTAAAACCGCGAAGATCGCAACACAGAACACAATGGAGAACAGCAAGAAAAAACGCGGAAAAGATTTTTTTTTTTTTTTTTTGTCAAAAGCACCTCAGATTCCGTGAGATCGATGAGATCACTCTTGTCCTCGGTGAGGTTCTCTGAGGACCTCTTCTCCTCCTCGCCCTCATCTTTGAAGACCTTGACCTCGTCTTCGCTGCCGAGATCGTCGCCGCCGCCGCTGCTGCTCACGTGTGGCATTATTGCGAGCACGCAAGCGACGACCGCCGTCCTCTGTTTTCTCTCGTAGTCTTCAAATCACTCTGCTAGACGAGATATGCGTCTCTGTCGGTTGCGAATATCGTTTACGGCGAAGAGAAGAAACGAAATCGAACGTTTATTGTTCCGACGGCGGCGCGCTGCGACGGCCGATAGCGCGATGTTTGTTTTCACTTTTTAAGAACCGATTGCAAAGATTTAAGATGGGTTTAACACTCAATCTGTGTGCTCTCTCACTGAGCCTGCACTAACCGCGATCCGTGCAAACTTCACTGCATACGACGACGTGATCGGGGAAGCACTTTTATCAACACCAAAAAAAACCGTTCACTGTCACTGTCACCAACGTCGTACACCGTCGGTCGCCGATCTCATCATTGACGGCAACTAGGGTTAGGCCACGCACCACTTAACACACGATTCGAATCCGAGAACGAACGTTCCACTATCGACGATATACGGTCTCGCTACTTGTCATTGCATCGAACCAAACAAAAGCACGACGACGCAAAGTCGGATGATAAACCGCGGCGCGGCGCGGCGCACTTCAAGTCAGACTCGCACTCTACACGCGCGCGGCGCCTTGCCGACGGACCGAGACGGCCAGGCACGCCTCTCAAGTAAATCCCCAACACTCAGTCACACGATGTACGGCCGCGCTTTTCGCGCGCGAGTTTAATTTCCGGTCGTCGTTGTCATCGGAGATACGCGTGGGAAGGTCGCCGCCACTACAGAAGGAGGAGGAGGAGGAAGAGGATGGCATAAAAGCGGCGCGTAGGATGAGAAGAGACGGACAGAGAATAGGATAATGTACAGAAGACAACACAGGCCGCCGGTCTCACTCTCCCTCTCTTTCTGCTCACCGATAATGCTCGCTTTCGTTTTTGCTCCCTACCTTTCTTCCGTTCTTTTACCTTTCTTTCTTTCTCTCTCTCTCTTTCTTATGACGATGCGCCGTACGAATTTCTTAATAGGCGCTCCGTGAGCACAGTCCGCGCGTCGCATATCCGCACAAAGACGGTGGCCACGATGTTTCTGTGGGCGCGCGATGCTGCGATTTCGTGAACGGGCCCATGCGACGGACACGACGTGCAACGAGTGCGACACCACAACTACAGCACTGTTGTTGTTGTTGTTGTTGTTGTAACAAGCAATGCTCCGAGATTGCGTATTATTCCCGTGTGTATATGTATACTTTCGCGCCGACTTCGAATGGTTCGATGCGCTCCACTTGAATGCTCGGTGCTGACTGCTGACGACGGTTAGCTCAGGCGGGCGGCTCTCCCACGCGACGACCAATCACGACGCCGGATTCACAGCAGCGGTTTCCCTCGCCGACGCGCCACCTCGCTCCCCCGCATCGCCGCGCTCGGCCAGTCATGGCAGGCAAGGCGGTGAACCGACCCCACCCGAGAGAATGCGATCTCGCCCGAACTTGTCTTCAGCATCGTCCTATCGCCGCTACCGCTATGCCATGCCATGCTTATACCGCGAGCATTGTCACCGTCGTTTATATCGTCGTTGTCGTTGTCGCCGCCGTGACACCGTCATCGTAGCATCTTCGTCATTGTCGTCATTGACGAGAAAATGTTTGGGATTTTTAACTCGTAAAAGACGTACGCGCGCGCATTTAATCGCTGGACCGGTTAGCTATATACGTATATACATATATATGTATGTATATCGCCCCGTAGTTGACGTATTTATAATTTGACAGAATATGAAAACGACTCTTTTTGAAAAAGCTTTTAAATTTATGAGTAAATCTTAAAATCTTCGAATTTTGTTATTTCACAACACATTATCAGACATTAATATGTCAGTATTTATCAAAGAGAGTATTAGATTATTAGAAACGTAAAGACATATTGGAGTAATAATAAAACTGTTATATATAGATATATGACTGTTTTACTGTTTATTTAAATCCGAAATGGTAAGACGCACACGGACGTTCATATCGCGCACGCTAGTCGTATTTCGAATTCCAGAGAATTTATGAAAGAGTCAAGAGAGAAATCCGGCATACACACGCACACACATACGTATACACTTTATTAGCTGTGTTTTCTCTTGCAGATTCAAGAAAAGCGACATGTATCTTCTACGTGCTCCCGAAAATACGATGTCGAATTGCACTTCATGCCGTCGCATCGTTGAAATATATATAGTTCTGCAAGAGCGAATTTAATCATAGTAGCTATTGTTTTCTTTTACTTTCAAGATCAAATTTTATGTTGATATATACACACACAATGCATCAGTTAATAAAAGTAAAGAACAAATGTGCTCTAAAATAATAATTCAAATAAAAGTGCGAATACGCAAAGAAATAATAAAAAGATCTACTGCTAGCGTTGGAGTTTTTTGACGCGTGAAGTACGTTTTATTTTATTTACAATATACATTAAAAACCGATATGATCCTCTGACAAAAAAAGAATTATACGTTTTACGATGAGATTTTGCTATCGCACTACGATATGTGCCGTAAGAAAAACCAGCATACAGTTTGCAAAAATATTTATCTAGATTATAAGGCGGCTGCATAATAGTCGGATATATAGAAAACGCGTTAAACCTACCGTTTATAAATGCATATTGTAGATTAACAGTCTTTGTTAACACAACATTTATTCAAAGAAATGGCAAAACATTCGAAGCATTATTAATGTCTAGAGCGTTTATTTTAAGCAGTAAATATTGTTAATTACTTATATAATTCAATCTCATGGCTGATTATGTGTAAGTCTCGATCATTGTTAAATTACAATAAACCTCCCTTGAAGTTTTATAATACTTTTTTAAATAAAATACAGTTATGAGGACTACTGACCTTTGTAACCGTAAATTTAATGTAGATGTGTATAAATTTGGCGAAAGTTTCTTTTTGGAGCCTATCAATTGTTATATAATATTTTATAAAGTGTATCAACTGAAGAAGACAAACGTGAAACATATTGAACTGAAGTTTAATATTTTACACATTAATTTGCATAATATTCTGCATCAGATTCGAACTCGTCAAACTTAAATATCTATATTAGATTATTGTTTTATTCTTGTTAACGTCGATATAAATAAGCAATTTTCAGTGAGAAAGAAAACATGTGCGAAAGTAACAATAATGGTATAGTATATTAATTTATATAATTAGCCATATTTTCTCGATTAAGTTAAACTCTAACAGAAATGCAACGCAATTGTTGTATATATATATACATCTCATAGCTGCGGAAAACAATATTAGTCAAAATAATACTACAATATAATAAATATATTATAAGAATAAATAATCAAAGACAAATTTTTTAGTTAATTAGAATAAAAAATACAAAAGTATAGATTGATTAATATATATTTATTTGCTCAAGTATATTTGCAGAAAGATACAATCTTTCTCAGAGAAATCTAAAAAAAAAATTTTAAGATTCAACTTATAAAACAAAACTTTATATTAATATGTAAATTTCAAAAATCAGATACAGAGAAAACAGTTTTGTGGTGACATCTGTAAAGCATGTCTATTAACTCTGTGCAGCTGAGAAGACAAGACAGGTCGCTAGTTTATCATTAAAGAGTTAGATATAGAGTGTTCGATATTTACAAAGAAATTATACAGAATCAAAAAGTCTTTTATAAGTCTTTTTAAAAAAAGCGATGATTCTCATAGTAGAAAAACTAGCACCAAAAACCGTGTCACCGAAGTGATAATACAACATCTAGATTAATTGCACACATTATGTGCAATATATGTTTTTACAGCGTCATAGTCTTGTTGCATGTTTCTTCTGAAAACATGTCAGAGTAAGGATTTTCGATTTTAGTATTCAATTTGGGATAACAATATGTTTTCACTTCCCGTATTTGTTCTTCTACATTGGTTATCATTTCTATTATCATACAAACGAACTTTTTGTCATCAGATCTCAAGTTTTCTTCTGAACTGAAAATTAAATAATTGCATTGTAAGCGTGTAGAGATATTTTTCTAAAATTTCTGAATATATTTTATGCCACAATTAAATATTATATTTACTTTTTGCGAGATGTTTTGATGGCCAACAAGTATAAAGCTTCCATTAAATGGATAGGTATCTTAGAATATCGCTCTTTAAACTGAAAATAATTTGAACGAGGGGACAATGTAATCTTTCTGGAAATATCGCGCCTCAACTGTATTAATAATCTTAAACGAGGATGTATCCACTTATTGTGAAAGATTTTGTGTGATGTCAGTCTTTCCAAATGCGCAATGAATTCTGCTTGTTTTAATAATCGACGTATGTGACCCTGTGAAAAAATAAATTATTTCGGTTATCTAATTATTAAGTAATTAGATGCACATCAATATATATATATATAGTACTAAACAAGTTGATAGTGCAAAATGTTTGTATTTAAACACACAAGTACATTTTGAAAGTTATTTCCGAGTATAAATTGTATATATTGTACCTCTTTCTCGAGAGCTTGAATGTCGCTAACAGCTAGACCGGTCATGAGATTGATCAGAATGATACTGGTAAGTATGATAAAGCTAAAGAATACAGTTCTTGTTGTTATCGGAAGAAAACCTTCTTTATTATCGTTATCTTCCGTGCTTGTATCATTATTAAACAGATCCGTGTACTGGTACTCGCCTATCATCATTACCATAGTCGACACGATTGCTTTCCAAAAAGTATCGAACTGGTCTTTTCCGTGAAACACGATAACAAAACTCAATGAAAATCCAACAATCAAGCATCCAAATGTCAAAATAACCTGAGAAGAAATAAAAAGCTTTTTTTTTTCAAATAGTTATTACAAAAGTAATAGCTGATTCTAAGGAATAAAGATGCAACAACGCGTCGAATATTATTATTAATTTATTGCAGCTACACCTTTAGGACGTTTTTTAACACAGTGGAGAACATCAGTGCGTAATATCCCCACATAGGAAATCGACCGATTAATAGCATTGTTTGCATCCAACTGAGCAAAATTGCGATGGAAAGGCAGTGCAATATCCAATGTGCGCATTGTCGCTTTTTAATTTCTTTCTTATGGCACTTTGTGAACTCGCTACCTATTGCCGTTGCGAGTGATATAAGTGCGCATACAATCGACAACCATGTTTCTACTTGTTTTAAGTAATGTCTGAAATGTTCAGAGAATATATTCCGAGTAAAATCTAAACACAAAGCTCCAAAATAAAGTAAAGTATAATAAAATAAATAAAGTAAAATATAGTATAGTAAATACGTAAAGTTTGACGTAAGTATGTAATATAGACAATTTATTTACTTGGGTTCCAATAAAAGTTGTACCAAATTGTGAATCAAAAGAAAAAAGGAACAGACATTGAGAATCCTCGGAATCGGCAAAATATCATTAGTGTTATTGTTTATGAACATCAGAGCGAAGATTGAGAGACAAACGACAAAGGACAAATGCACGAGCATGAGAAAGAAGAAAAATATTCTTAATCTTGTCCATTTTAATTTAAGAAATGTTTCTACGAGCGGGTGCTGTAAAATTGTTAGTTGCGATATGCCCGACGCTGCGTCTATGATAGCCATGACTACTGCCATTTGATGTTTTTGCTTACTTATTTAATAAAGAGATATCTATATATCTATATATCTCTGCTTAAAACTTTACATTAAAAGAAAAAAAATCTATACTTTTAGAACTTTTACATACTCCTGTTTTTACATCTTCATATTTTTCCGAAGAACTGTCGGTCATGCGTACTGAGGAATCCAATATGTCAGTTAAAAATTCTACAGGTCGTGAAATATGAGTAAATATGTCATTAGCCGCTGTAATACCGTTTTTCATAGCCGCGGCTAAATTAGCTCCGTGATTAATCAATATTTTTACGCACTTACGATGACCATGAAAAGCCGCTCTATGAAGAGCTGTGCGGTTCATCTAAACGAGAAAATACGCAATTTTTTTAGTCGTCGCAGATTTTTCTGTTAGCATAAAATCAAACGAAAAGATTCGATATGATTTACATGGTCGCGCATGTCGATGAAATAGGATTGTTTCGTGTTCAATAGAGCCAACAACGCTCTGCTATCTCCTGCTCTTGCTGCGATATGAAACGGTGTACTACCGAACTTCTTGCACTGATATATCCGCGCGCCTTCCGCCAACAATAATTCAATCGTTTCTACACTACCTAGCATTGTTGCATGGTGCAAAACCGTTGTACCTAGCGAAGTTCGGCCTATTTATATTTGGATGATAAATAACGTATGTATTATTGTTGCATAAATGAGTTTTTTTCTCAGTGACTGACGGAAGTTTGCGGTGAAGCAAACAATTTGCGATGAAACATCGTAGAAGCGTAGTTTTTTTTTATTAATGATTACGCAACTACACTTGACTGTGTGACTCATACCTGTTTCTTCATGAATTTCGTCGATATACGATACTCCTGCTGACACCAATATTGTCACGATCTCGAAGAACTTCCTCACCTCATTCGGATCATCGCGATTATTTACTGCGATTCCCGCCAGAAGCAACGGAGTTGTTAAACGTTCGTCCCGAATGTCAACGCGTGCACCACTTTCGACTAAAATGCGCACGACGTCAGCGTGATTATTTTTTACCGCTTGATGTAGTGGTGATCTTCCCCAGCACATAGGTAACGGTAACTAGAACGTTAAAAGAAAACAATATACAATATTTTCCCTTGCAAAGTTGTAACTTTTTTAGGTTCTCGCTATAGTGCGAACTTTTTGTCCAATCGAGGTAGATTCTAAGTGCATCATATCCCTGCTACAGGAATAGATTCCGACTTGAGTGTTGATTTCCGCTCTACATTCAAGGAGCCGTTTGGTGACATCGACGTGGCCGCAATTTGCCGCATAGTAAAGGGCAGTTCTGCCGATTTTGTCGAAGTCGTTTACGTCAGCGCCTTTATTGACGAGCTGATTCAATAAATCAATGTTTCCTTGCCAAGCAGCTACTTGCAGAGCCGTCACTTCAAGAACGCCTACTGGCTGAATGAATATATTTTCGTTGTCTCGCGCCAAAAGTCGATTCGCTTTGTCAAATTCGCCATTCTCAATCGCCGCAACGAATGCGAGACAATCCGGATCACTTGCCGGCATTATTTTCGCGTTTACTAACAAAGTAGTAATCGATTCACGATCGTATGAAATCTCACGAACGACTGCTGCCAAAATGTATGGTTGGCGAATTCGCACAAAGACGTTATCATATCGAGTAAAGGATGTAGTGAAGGATGTGGTGAAAGATGTGGTAAAGGATGTCGCGACTTTATTTTTACTTAATCTTTTTTTAAATATTCGACTATTTCGTGTTTGCGCTACTGTGTTTCTATAATACATTAAAATTTGACACTTCCATGTTGCGCGTATACGTATAACATCACGAAAACCAAAGATCATAGCAAATGTTGAAGTTTTACGTTAACGAATAACTTTCGGAGATATTTGTAATCCTGTTAAAATAAATTGCAAAATTCACGGCAGCACATTTTCCGCATCGCCCTCTAGCTACGCGGCGCTGCGCGCGATGCAGCATCCCATCCAAATTCCGATAATTAATTAATTTCACCGATATTGCGCGTTGCAGTTTTATGAATAAATACCTTCGAAGCGTGTACATTCCGCTGTTCGATGCCTCGATACCGTTCCGTTATTCGCGCATAACAAACTATCGATCTGAATACTCATGAACCTTCGCGCGCGTTGCGTCGTGCTCTTTTGTTAACAAATTTGTTCGCAATAGCTAACGGGATTACGCGAAGAAAGTAATGAACGCATCGTATGAACGCAATCTTGAACTGGTTTGTTATCAGTTTGTAGAAATTACGCGCACAAGAGTGTGTCTTTTAATATATTTAAAATGTTCCTATCTTGAATCTTAGTTTTTAAATCGTATTTTTAAATCATTTTATTAGTTTTATGTTCTTTAATTTAATTCTGTAAACAAGAAATGTGCGTTGTGCGTGTTGTCTTGTGACACAGATATTGTATTGTTTCAAAAAGTTTTTAAGAAAAACGTCGTGTATCTTTGTACACTCTTTCACGACACAACATATACAAAACGTACAATCTTTGATTACAGAATTAAATAAGAGACAAAGAAGAATTGATAAAAATTAATATAAAAGTAACTATATATTTGTATACATATTACTGTGTGTATTACATATATGACACACATCGCGCATAATATGCTTGCGTGTAGAGTTGCATAACGAAGAGCAGGTAACATTTGTTGCTTAAACTCGGTTACGACCAGGTACTCTCGACACGTATCCGTACAGCCGTTAGCTTCAACACACATTCACACGCTTAATCAACCGACGAGCGTTGCGTTACCTTGCCAGACTCTCAGGGCCAGTGCGCGTCTGACCACGTTGCCGAGAGCATCCTTTCGTTGGTCGTACACATAGTCTCGTTGAGTTAGCTGGGAGCTGGGAGTTCTTCCGTTACATATATTTACAATATGCCGAATTGTCCAAAGTGTGAAAAGCCCGTATACTTCGGTAAGAGAAACAATCATCGCAATATTATTGACAAGATATTAATATAATATTGGAGAGTTATATGTATAAAACTATTTTTTTTTTTTTTTTTTTTTTTTTTTATCTGAAACTCATCAAAAGTTGCTAAAGAAGCTTTTAATATTATCTTGATTACGAAGAAGCTTTTATTTGAAAAATAATTGTTCACATTATTTTTAGATTAGATTTTTAGATTTTCACATATATTTTTAGATTAGTTTTTCTCTTGAATCGAGTTTATTTTTTCAGTATTGGAAAGTGACAATTTAAAGAGTTTTATCTATTGCCATTTATATAATATATATATATATATATATGTATTTAATATATTGTGTATTTAATATATTTAATAAATTATATCGTATACACGTTACATCGAATATCTATATACGACGCAGCGCAAAGGAAGAGATTAATGAATATCTCGTATTGATAAACGTAACGTGATAATCACAACTTCGTAAGCTTTGTGCGTTGCTTGATACGGCAACTTGAAATGATTAAGTACGTGGAACGCATACTGTGTGTGTGTGCAATTTTTTTATTAAACTTAAAAACTATCTCTTATCAAATTTGAGGCATTAGTCTTCCGAGAAAATGAAAGTAATATCCTAGATTACTGGAATGTAAAATAACAAAATGTACTGTGTGTATGTATGTGTGCGTGCACGCGCATGACATGTTTGCGCGACAATGTAAAAGTGTAGATTATCGAAATCTCTAAAATGAGAGGCATAGACATATAGAGTATCAGAGACGAACACACAAATGCTTGAAATGGTGAACGCGGTGACGGTACCAATAGTGATATCACTGAACGACCTTGGTGATCCATCTCACAGCAAACATTTATGTCAGCCGTTTCACACTTGAATTTACTACGAGAATACAAAGTGAATGAGTAATCCACACAGTCTCGGAGTGTTTCTGCAGAATAAATTTATCCGGTAGAGAC
>QVOB01023279.1:0-21682 GCA_014839585.1 Pseudomyrmex concolor
CGCGAATCCAAACGTCCTCGTCCTGGCTCCTGGCCGTCGCTGCTCTCGCTGTTGCCGGAATGAACGAGATACTCGTGTCGAAAATGACTGCGCCACTTTGCCCTTTTACTGCGGCATAACGTAGTGTGCCTCTTGCACTTGATCCGTGTATCAACGCTCGAGTATTGACGTTATCGATGTAGAACTGTCTCTGCGTGCGTCGGTGCGCTCGGACTCGCGCGTACCGCGCAAACGCGAACGCTGGCGAACGAACAACGCGCTTGGGATGCGCCGCGTGCACTCTCGTATCGTGGACACCGCGCATTCCTGTCACAACATCGATAAAATCACTGATTATAATTCTCAGATACTTTATATTAAATTTATGCATGCATACATATTCGAGTTATAAAAAATAAAACTTGAAAGTGAAATGACAATCGAAACCTGTCACGTGAAATTTTCAATTCAAATCAAGACGCAACAATTTGTTGCAAGATACATTGAGAATCACGCATAAGTCAAAATAAATTTAGATAATATATGACGCTCGAACATTTCCTGTCTCACTCTCTCTCTCCTTCTCTCCCCTTCCATTTGCAGCGCAATCTGACGTCCATGTCCAAGGAATTTGCATTCTAAGGACGTACACACATATATAGTTCTCTCTCCTTTCCTCTAGCTAGACGTATACGTACATACATGAAATACATGTATAAAACAGTACAAGCTCGTTATATTTGCGCGGATGGAATGCTTGATCTGTTTGCTTGTAATTACACTTTCCACGCTTCGTTAGTTCCGATCAGACACCGGGTGTGCATACCTTTTTTTATATCTGATTTCAAGATAAATAGAAAACATCAAGAAGCGGAAAGTGCAGTTAAAACGAACAGACCCTCACGCACACACGTGCGTTACAATCGTTTTTCCTCGAGCGAAGAAGAGGAAGGGAGCGAAGATGTGTTGGTTAGCCGGCGGAAGGAGTTGCTCAGAATTGCTGCGCGTAGCGAGACGGCGGCCATATTGGCTCGCGAGCGCAGTGTTTGTTTTGTCGGCAGAAGCTGCGGTGAGTTGCGGGTTAGACTGGAGCGTTTACAAATCGTCCCTTGTTGTCGTCGGCGTTAATTGTTATTTGTTCTCTGCGGACTTTAATCGCCGTTAGTGTTAAAATTTTTTCAACGTACCGCATCTCTTGCTCAAGTACCACCACGTATTCTCTTACCATCGAGTTATCATCGCGCCTCCCTCCGTTACGCTGTTCCCTTCTCCCTAGGTCGGCACCGTCGTCGGCGATTGCCGCTCCTCCCTTCGCTTCCCCTTCGCCTTCGCGCTGTCTCCGTCCGCACTCCGGGATCGACACGGCTCGCGACGACTAGGTGGCAGTCGTACACGGGACGCAGTGAGATTCGGAACGACGCGCCACCAGTAGCACGATGGCGTGCGCCACACTCAAAAGGTCCTTGGAGTTCGATCCGGTGCACAGCCATGGCCGGCCCAGCAAGCGGCGTAGATGCATGCCCATGTCATGCATGTCATCCGGCACGTCAGCGTCGTCGCCGCGTGGCAGCTCGCTGCCGCAAAACCCGTCTCCGTTCGGCGAGATCGCCAACAAATTGACGCCTGGTAATTACACCGCAGGCTACGGCCATCTTTCTCTCGGTCTCCGTCGCACCCGTCGCCTTTTTCTGCTCCCTCCTGTGTTTGTGTCTCTTTCTCTCTCTCTCTCTCTCTCTTTCTCGCGCTTTCTCTCTTTCTCTTTTCTCGCGTATATTCGTTTCTTGCGTGCACGAAGAAAGAAGGAAAGAGATGAGCGCAGCGTCTGCACGACAGGGGGGAGAAAGGAGCGAGTGAAAAGGGGCGGCTAATCTCTAGCGATTTAAAACCCGTACCCGGAGGAGTTTCACGCGGGTAGGGGGCGGGGCACGCGTAAATCATATGGTAATGTTGTAACGGACACGCTTGCGATTCGGGTTTTTCTTCCTGTCTCCTCTTTGCCGTTCGGCGCTTTTAAAAAGGAAGCGTGCACAACCTGGTGCATGAAAGTATACTTTGAGATGGGGTTCTCTACCTTAATTGCATGTGTCAAGATTAATACAGTATGAAGTGCTCACTTGCATGTGAGTAAATATTTAATTAGAGCGCGAGATATTTAAATGTCTCTCTCAGATATTCACCTGTATAATATCCTAAAAAACAATATATTTTTCATAACTATGTTATATATTGTTCTTATATGTATGTAAGCACATTTTTATATCATTGGTTGTTGTTGCAAAATTTAGATAGAAGTAAACGAAGATAAACATTTGAAACTCTATTGAGAAGCTTGTGATTCATTTGATATAAATGTGCTATAAAAATATATTGTGTTTGTTCCTATACAGAGAAGATGGCTGCCAAAGTCAGAGATGAACTCCGCAGATTACAACGACGTAAACAATTGCAATTCCCAGCCAGTGACTCATCAGATATGGAAGGTCCTTCAAGTCCTTCTAGCCCATCTGCCTCATCTTCAACCCCATTTAGTCATAACTCTAGTGGAAAGGAAAAACCTCTTTTCACATTTAGACAGGTAATTTTTATTCTAAAATCTGTGAATTTTCTTCTTGTTTTATTGCAACAGGTTTATTCAGAATTAAACATTTGCTATTTATATCACTATTAGCGATAAATATCGCTTTCACAGATTGCTCATAAAGTTATAATTTTGCAGGTTGGCTTGATCTGCGAGCGTATGCTCAAGGAACAAGAAACACAAATTCGAGAAGAATATGATAAAATCTTACATGTAAAGCTCTCCGAGCAATATGACGCTTTCGTAAAGTTTACATACGATCAGATACAAAAGAAATTTGAAGCTTCGGCTGCACCGAGTTGTAAGTATTTTTTCTAAGAACAAAAAGTAATGTACATGTACAATTAATGTTTTTTATGTATTACAATTTTCTATTTTTAATACAACTTTCTATTTTTAACTTTTAGATCTATCATAAGAAAAGATTTTTATTTATAAGGAGCCATTTTTGTGAAGAATATTAGGTAAGTAGGAAGAGAGTGTTCGAAGTACTAGAGAAGTTTTATACATGCAAAAACAAATACCAGAGTTATGTGTTGTAATTTGTATTTTGTCATTTTGTAGATTTCTACTGTGTGAAACAAATTTTGCTTGTGCCGAGGTCCGCAGCAATGCCCTGCTTCGGAAATTACCTCTAAAAGAATAACTGGTTTCAGCAGTCCAAGTTGTGGGTAAAACATTCAAAGAACTAAATAAAAAAAACAAAACGAAGAAGAAAAAGATATAACGATTAGTAACGTAAGTTTGTAGAGGAAAAAAGAGAAGCGAGAGAGTTCGCGATGAACGTACTACGAAAATCTACCATGTATACTTTCGAGACTAACAATATTTGTACTGTTCGACATTAGAAGTACGCTGGTATCAGGGAACTGATCCTACTTATGTACAAATGTTATTACGGTTAAAAGTATGATACATGTACACAGGTGCAAGATTAGTAGGAGGATTGAGAAAAAACAAAAAGAGAGTGAGAGAAAAAGAGTGAGCGAAAGAGTGAGAAAGAGAGAGAGAGAGAGAGCTGCGAAATTTTTCTTCTAGTTTGTCACACACAAATATATTTTCCTCTTAGCTCATTTCGCGGACACTATACAACACAAGAAAAATTGTTAGATTTCACAAATGTTTCAACTCAAGCATTAAACCAAATGCCTAAACAAAAAACTCCAATAAATCTTTAATATTTGTTTGTTTTGACTGCGAAAATTAAAATATTGCTCAAAATATACATGGCAACCAATGCTTTCAGCGCAAATTTACAATATATTTTGCAAAATTCGAGACAAAGAAGATAATGTATGTAGGAAAAGATAAGTAAAAAGGATTGCCTTTCTCTCAATGTTTTGCAAAGAAAAGAGATTTAAACTCTGATGTACGATTGCGTAAATCTAAGGAATAGCGTTACAAATTATTTGTAAAAAAATAGTGAACTTTAGAGAGATACATTAGCTTTAACTCTTGGAAAAAATAAAATATATTGCGAATTCGTTTTTGATTTCAATTTTGGTCTACTTTCGAGAGATTTTTGTTTGGCTGTACTTTGTCGCTCTACAGCAACGTATGATTAATTGTAAAATTCTTATTTTATAATTTATTTCTCGCTGTCATTTTGGTTTTATTTTGTTTTATAAAAAAAATTTTTTTGTGGAAAAACCGATCTCATTTATTATAAATGTTAGGAGCTGTGAAAGTGTCGGGACGATATTGTAGACTATAGTAGGTATTGTACGAAACACATAAGTTTGGAATAAAGATTTCATAAAATTTCGCCAGCATTTCTGTTCCCTGGTAGCAACGAATTTCTGTAGTTATAATAAAAGTGCTGAGTAATGAATATAACTATATGTACCATACTCTTTAACTGTGCCTATTATTATTAGATATGTTTATATATCACGATTCTTATTACTACTACGTTATAATGTATATTATTTACTGTTATCGTCGTCGTAGAACTTTTTTTCTAATTCATAGCGATTCTTATTATATGTTGTAGGAGATCCTCCTCCGAGCGATAATTTTTTGGTTTTCTTTTTTTTTTTTTTTGTTGTATTGGAATAAAATAATATCTCTTGCGACTCTTCACAGCCGCGCGCGTTTTCTTCAGCGTGAAGATTTTTGGTTTCGAAATAAAAGAGAAGAAGCATTTAGAGGAATATCAAGGAAACTGTCTGTCATGTGTTCTCATAAGCACAATGTAAAAACAAAAATCTCGATCTTCAATTGATCATGCCTATATGATTGTCGAGAGAAAGCGATATCTCGTATGTATTCGAAAGGGCATTCGAATTTACTACTGCCTTTTTCATATTGCGGGAAAAAGAAAGAAAGTGTTTCTCAGTTACCACGATATTTTTGGGAGCATCGTATACCGATGGTGTTCATGCCCATATACATATACATACACGTACACACACAGAAGAAGAAGAAATATGTATATAATGTTACATCGAGCACACAATGTAAAGACGAAAGAAAGAAATTTGCGAAGAAACATAAGCGAGTTTAATTGTTAATGCGAAATGTAATAATAATAATAATAACAATACCTACTGGAAGATTGCGATAGATATCGATATATTATTAAGAACAACCGTGAGAATAGCGATCGTTCGAAAATTTCGCGTTTTTGTTTCGACTACAAGAAATACCTCTATATTATATTGTATAAATATCTATTATCAAAATAAAAATAAACTCTCTTAAGACTGAACGAGAAGTATGTGTATTCTTTTTTATTTCCTCATGTAAAAGTTTTATATGTATATGACTTTTCTATACTCACTGTTGTCGCAAACAGTCTCGCTTTGCAGTTGCGTCTCTTTCGCATAAGATTGTTAGAGAAAAATACATAAATATTTCTCTTAAATACATGTATATATAATTTCATTTATTATTTTCGTATGATATTTTGTACTATAAATATATACATGTAAATATTGTTATCACACACACCATTATTGGTGTTTGTTGAAAGTGTTCGTGACTTACTGACGATGAGTGAAGCAACGGAAAATGCATACGATGGCTCTCTGGTGCGTCATAACTCGCACAATCCGTTTAGAGCGTCCATCAGTTCTGTAACAAGGTGATCCAATTAGCCAGTACGGCTTCAAAGCAAGATGAAGCCCCTCCAAGACTATATGAATATGCGATTCCAGTGTTAGGAATGTGTCACTTCTGGGCGGGAAACAAATTTCTCTGCTAAATCTCACACGTCCGGTTAGAAAAACAAAGTGCACAGATGCTCCCGTTCCTGTTTTTGATCGCCGTTGCAGCCATCAAAGTATTCAAGAAGACCACTCCAAATGGTGAGTTTTCTATTTAATTCCATTCGCTTAAATTTCCTTCAAGCAAAATCATATATTCCTTTTGATGCAAGAAAAGATGTATAAAAAAAACTAACAAAAACAATGTTACATTTACTTTTTACTCAGGGAAAATTACGGTTTACTTGGGCAAAAGGGACTTCATCGATCATCTAGACTACACTGATCCCATCGACGGCGTTATCGTTGTCGAGAATGACTATCTTCAGGGGCGCAAAGTCTTCGGTCAGGCAAGTAAAATGTTTTCCCATGCGTCTTAAAGTAATTTCGAAGAAATGTCTTTTTTTCTATCGATGAATAACGTCGTAACATAAATCCGATCTGTTTAGGTCATCACAACCTACCGCTATGGCCGAGAAGAAGACGAAGTTATGGGAGTCAAGTTCAGCAAGGAACTGACAGTAGCAAGCGGTCAATTAATACCACCAAAGAAGGAAAAGCAGGAAAATACACCGATTCAAGAACGCTTGCTAAAGCGCCTGGGTACGAACGCATATCCATTCACGTTCCACTTCCCGCAAACAGCTCCTTGCTCGGTCACCCTGCAACCTGGCGATGACGACCAAGGAAAACCATTGGGAGTCGAGTACACCGTGAAAGTATTCGTTGGCGAGAGCGAAGAGGACAAGGTATTAAGAAAACATTACATTTAATGTGTGTACATGTAAAATTTAAAAAACCTGAAATTTTTTCAAGATATTCAACATGTTTTTTTTTTTTTTTTTCATTATCAGGGACACAAAAGGTCCTCTGTAGCGCTAGCTATCAAAAAACTACAGTACGCTCCGCCGTCGCGAGGCCGAAGACTTCCTAGCTCTTTGGTTTCCAAAGGATTCACCTTCTCACAGGGTAAATTGAACTTGGAAGTCACACTGGATAAGGAGCTCTACTATCATGGCGAGAAAATTGCGGCGAATGTCATTATCACGAACAATTCGCGTAAAGCGGTGAAGAACATCAAGGTACATGCTCTAAAAGTCTTAAATATATTTGTCAAACATTGCATTCAAAAATATTCCTGCTTGGTTTTTTTGATTGTATGATGCTGTTTTTTTTTTTCACAGTTGTTCGTGGTACAACACTGCGAAGTGACCATGGTAAACACCCAATTTTCGCGGCATGTAGCTAGCTTAGAGACACGCGAAGGTTGCCCGATCACACCAGGCGCGTCCTTCACGAAACAATTCTATCTTGTGCCTTTGGCCAGCAGCAACAAAGATCGGCATGGCATCGCTCTCGATGGACATCTCAAAGTGCGTAAAGCAACATGAGTTTAAAAATCTAGGTTTTTAAAATTCTCTTAAATTACTACAATATTGGAATATAATTCTTATAAAATATTATTATATATATAACATCTAATAACACCACAATGAAAAAATAACACGTTTAATTACTTTTTCCGCAATAATCGATATTTGTGATAATTTGATTTTCCCGTTTTGTTTTTCCTTCAGGATGATGACGTAAATCTTGCATCTTCGACTCTAGTTACCGAGGGTAAGTGTCCGGCTGAAGCCATGGGTATCGTGATTTCTTACTCCGTTCGAGTCAAAGTTAATTGCGGTACACTGGGCGGCGAGCTGATTACCGATGTTCCATTGAAACTGATGCATCCAGCACCTGGTACGTTAATTACGATATTTTTATACGTATTTGCGCGCGCGTACGTGCACGTCGTAATCATACGCACATTAACATTTTTGCTGTATGTAAAAAAACTTCTTAAAAACTAGATAATTTTATTTTTTTTTAGTTCTGACAAATATTTAATTTTTGAAAGTTTGCAATTTAAATTTAATCAAACACAATTTTTCTCATATAGGTAATAATGAAAAAGAGAAGACTACGCTGAAGAAGAGCAAAAGCACTGAAAGAGCAAAATACGAAAACTCTTGTTACGCCAACGATGACGATGATAACATCGTGTTCGAAGATTTCGCTCGTTTGCGCTTGAATGAACCGGAATAAACTCAAAATCGGTGCTTTTCGCACAGTTAATTATCTCAAAAGAATCCTAATAATACTTGTATGGATTTTTCTTTGTCTCGACACAATCGAATTTACCTTTATGTAAATATAGATATTAATAAAACGATTCTAAATTATCTTAAACGCTCTTAAAACTAAATTTATTTTTTAAATAATATGTTTCTAACATTCTTAAAGGATTCTTTTGATAAGATTTCTGGTGGAATAAACTGTGTTAAGAAAACATAGATAAAAAAATTTTCAGATTTTAATTATATAATATTATATAAAATAATATTATATATAAAACTACACTAAAATAATTATAAAAAATACAAAAAAAGCGAAAAAATAACTTTAAATAAAACTCGTCTTGGAATTTCCGTGCGATAGTGGTGGTCGGACAGAAATTCATCGTGAGACGAACCAAAAAAAAAAAAAAAAAAAAAAAAAAAGCTTAATAAATAATTGATGTTTGTGATTAAGTTTTGAAAATTTCCCGTATTACCAGAAGTGACAATATGTATGTTATTCATTTTAATTTATTATATTTTATCGTATTCTCTGCGTTGAACTCTTTGTTTCTCTTAAGAACTGTTGAGTGAAGATATTGTTCAGTTGCAGTTATATATATTAGAAAATATATATGGAACTATAAAAATGCACCTTTGTCTTTTCTCTTTTTAAATATCACTAGTCAGTTCTTCAGATATGAACATGCATGCGTGTGCACACATGCTCTATTTTTCAATAAAAAGAATACGCAAGCTGAAAATAACTTAGGTCACTAAAAAGATTATTATTATGAAGAAAATTATATATTCTCTTACGCAATAAAATATTACAGAAAACGAAAGGAATACCACATTGACATCAGTCTTGTGCAGAGGACTGCGAAGACGGCACGTGTTGTGTTTAATCGTACATATGTGAATAATATTCCTGATACGTTTGAATGTAAGCTTCCTTCTCCAGAGGCGTCATCTCCGCAATCAGGGTGTCGTTAACGTCGGTAATGGCAACAGTTTTGCCACCGACGCTGACAGTCGGTATGAGTTCATCATCTTCAGAATCCATTGCATCTACTTCACCTAGAAATTCGATAGATAAAGATATATGAACAATGTTGTTTGAATTATAAGAAACAAAATTAGTAATGCTTTGAAAAATTTAGAGACAATATAAGAAAACTAAGAAGCAGAAAAATGTGTTTCTTATATACACGTTTTTCAAATACGTGTGACCATTTTTTGTATTTTTTGTTTGCTTTTATACTCTCTACACTTAAACAAACGATTATCTCAATTTTCCAAATATGTGATGCGCTTAAGAAATTTTTCAAACCGGCATCGATGATTTGCATTTCCGCGTCTTCCTCGTTATCGCTGCTATCGCTGGATTCTTGTGGAAGCGCTGCTTTGATAGACGTGGTGGAATTGGTGCCGCCTTTCTTTTCGTGAGCTAATAGCACTGACATGATATCCTCACCCTGTTTGTTATTTGTTGTGGTTGTGTTTGTGGCAGTTGCAGCGGCTTTGTCCAAAATATTCTCTTGCGTATTCACACCGTCAGGCTGTGAAGTAACATTTAAGACATGAAGAAAAAACTCGTAAAGAGTACAAGGGAAAATATGACAATAACAAATATATACCTGTAAACCATCGGAATTGATAATTGTACTTTCCATCATCCATATGGGTCTCTCCTTTCTGTGATTCGCGTTATCCTCAGAAGACTCGTCTCCAATGGTAACATCGACTCTAGTGTCTTCCACCAAGAAGCCTGACGTTCTTGTAGCTTCACCGGACCATTGTTCGTTAGGTGCTCTAAGATTACTTGGTTTTTTCGTGTCGATGCTATTTTGTGTCGAAAATAATTAAGTAATAAAAGTGTTTAATAGATAAAACATTTTTAATTTATAAAACGTAAAAAAATTAAAAAAAACTATTTTGAAATTAATTGCGTTTTTAAATTTAAGATTTAATATTATTAAGTAAAACAATATCATTGAGAAGATTCGAGTTAGTGATTCATAATTGCCATTTCAATTTTGTTATGTAAATTATTGTTAAAAGGTACTTACCCTCGAATAACATTAATGTCAACAGGTTCTGGTTCCAATATTTCAGGTGCTAATTTAATTCCTTCCACTTCTCTTAGTAATATGTACAAGGGTTCCATCTGTTCATTGAATTTTGCTAATAATAATCTAGAATCTATCTTTGGGAGAGCAGATTGATCTTCTTCCACTTCTTCATGACAATATGTACACCTAAATTCATCCGTTCTAGGATCAAAAAGTTGATCCGCCTATAAAACAGTTTAACAAAATTTTATTTATGCTTTACTTCTTAATATTTTTCTAATTATATGTATTAATTATATATATCTCTACTTCAAGATCGGTAAATGTTTTTAAACAACTTAAACATTTAAAACTAGCCCTGCTGGTTGCATCTCTCTCTTCAGTTTCCATTCTCTTTCTCATTAAATCAAGTTTATATTTAACTACATTTACAAATGTCTAGAACAAAAATATTGATGTTTATTTATACTCTTCTTGTTTCTCTTATCAAGTTAAAGCAACTTGTAATTAAACTACATACTTTATAATTAATAAAGTAATAATTGACTTTTTGTGCCTTGCCATCTGAGCCTGTTTCCATTTTTAATCTCACTTGGATAAACTTATCATTTCTTAATGTTGATATCCTGGCTCTTAACATTTTTCGTTCAAATTTCAACAACTCACAAATATCATCTTCTTTCATACCTATGTTAATAATAAAATGTATATTTATATATATCAGTAAAAATTATTTTGATTAAAAGGTTTACATAGATTGACATGTGTGTATAAAACCTTACATGGATTTCTAACAAGCATGTCCACAATTAATGCATCTTCTATTGTATAAAATCCACGTACAACAAGGCGTGCCAATTGTTTTAAGCTACTGGGCACTTCAGTAACAAGTCTCTCGTCAGCACTCATATTTTATATACAAGACAGTTTTCTCTAAGAAGAAATATTGTTGCACAATAATAAAATATTATTTTATATAATATTATAACATATACTGTTGCAGATATAAGTTATATATTGCTGTGTAAACACATCAAGTTTAGATCAAAAATATGTTTAGTATAACACAATGTTATATATCTGCTCTTCATACGTTTACAGTCATTATCTTCTGCTTTAAAAAATGAAATATAAGCAAATTATCACCATCACATGCACATTTTCCAGCACACTGTATCACGTAAATAACACACAGTGCAATTTTTCTCTCATTTTGTCTTTTTTATAACAGTTAAATTAAAATTTGTTCGTTTTCTTTGAATGATATTGTGTTCCGTTAACAGGTGTTCGAGAAATAGGAAAATACAATCTGTTCTCGGAGCGTTGTGTTTATCACCACGACGACTACGCTCTGACTTCATGCCAGAATAAATAAGGTTAAGTTACAATAGGGTTAGGACGGTTGAATTCTTTTCAAATCACATAAATCCACGGAGGTACATAAATCAGCCGCTTGGAAAATAAAAAAAACATCACATAAGTAATCATGAACTACTAGTCAGTATTTTTCGTGTTGTAATAAAAATTATCAGCGCCTCCATCATCTAAGTGTTAAAAAAATAAAACAAAAGGAAGACAGCGATAATAAAAAAATATTGCAGTTTTCTCAGCCTTTTGTTCTAACTAAAAAACAAAGTAACAGTTTTATTACATGTCAATAAATATTACGCGATCAATTATAATCAATTTGATACGAAAAAAAGACTCAAAACGTTTCTTTTTCTTAAAAAATCTCACCATTGCAATGCACGTGCGAATCGAAAATTGGCGGCTCTATGCGCGCGCGCTCTACGATTCGATATTTCGAGAATCGAAATATTACGCGTTTCGATATACTCAGATTCGCGGGCAGTCATGGCGGTGACGGAGACAGGTTCGGAACGTATCGTACGAGTTGTCCTGCATTTCTCGCGATTAGTATCTTGCACGTAAGTATATCTGTAATATACGCGTGTATCGCAAAGTATCAATTCGCAGTGCTACGTAATTAGTGTCTCGCACTCGCTAATAATGCTAGTAATCGACGAAGTATGGGTAAAATTGTGCCAATGTCGCGCGCGAGAAAATATCACAGGTGCGCGTTAGTGCGGTCGTACGATTGTGTATTTGAAAAACAGTGAAAATGAAGAATAATGTGAATGTGAAAGTGTTTTTTATATAATGTGTGTGATTTTCCAATATGATTCCAATATGAAAACAATCAAGATGATACCAAGCAACACCCGAACTTCAGATCGTGCGATAATTGGCTACGGAGCAAGGTTGAGTGTGAGTACATGCATCTCTTTAGATCATAAATTTGTTTTTATATGAGAAATTATTTTTTTTAATATGAGAAATTAAAAATATGTGTTTTGTGGGATAAAAGAGGTTTAAAATTCCAACCGGAATAAAGTAAACATAGAATTACATTTGTATTTTATATAACAATTATGTAACAATTTATTATACATTTTCAAATATTTTGTTTTATAAAACGGTACAAATATCAATGCAAAAGGGAAAAGAACGGAAGAATGATATAAAAAATATTACGATTTGGGGATGAGTGATTCAAAAGACAAAAACAGTCACTTACTAGTTAATAATAATAATTAAATAAAATTTACAAAGTATGTAAAATATATGTAAAATATATAATATATAAACCATGAAGACTCAAAAAGACTTAGCATAGAAAATACAGATAAAACAAAAATATTAAGAACAAAGTAAGTTGACAATGTTCACCTGTCTAACTTCTTTTGTACATATTTTGCATTATAATGTTCCATTTGCATTATAATGTTTGCGTTATAATTTGCATTATAATATTTTGCATTATAATTTTTACCACACCACTTTTGTTGCATTATTATTCTATCTTGATTTGCTTGAAACATAATAAGTTAATTTATATTAATATACTGCCTAACTGCTGACAATATTGTAGTCCTATTGTCATCTCAGTGAACTTCTCTCACATTCATTCATAAAAAGTTGAGGTTTTAGAATTTAATTTTTCCTTCTTGAATCTCGTTGTAAATTTCTGTCGTCAAAGGCTGATATCCAAGCTTGGCATTAAAATAATAGATTTTGTCTTTTACTTTATAAGGATTATATCCTTCTTCCTGTAGATCTTTCTTCTTTAGTTTAAACGTTCCTATAAATCATAATTAATGAAAGAAAGAGAGAAAATGGACACTTAACTTTGTATATTTTCCAAATTGCTACATATAATATGTTTTTGTCATTCTGTTTTTAAAGCAAAATATAGTAGTTGTTTAGCAATTAAATTTTATATAGCATTTATTCCACACTATAAAGATATAAATGTATTTATTCGTATAAACGTACCTGTGAGATCAATCTTTGTCAGAATTCTAACAAATTGTGGCCTGGCATAGGCGGGTAACTGTTCTCGAATATCAGAAGCTAATTTGTTCACATCAACTGTTCCGTCTTCATCGTAAATAGCAGCCATTCCTGCTCTACCTTCGTTATTTCGTATCTATCGATAATTATCAATTCTGTTTCTTAGTGCACATTTATTGTGAAAGATTAGATTAGATTTCTTAACAGACTAACTCCGTATAAAAAAAAACACTGTTATATGTGTATTATTACCTCGACTCCGTATACTATGCAGTCTCGATAATTAATAAGATTGCTAACTATCGCTTCAATTTCGGAAGTCGAAACATTTTCTCCTTTCCATCGGAACGTATCGCCGGTCCTGTCCTTAAAATACAAGTAGCCCAGTTCATCAGCAACAACAATGTCCCCTAATTAATTTATAATCGATAAATATATAATGTTTTGCAACAAAATTATATACACTTAATGCTAACATGAATTACATTTTTAGTGTAGAATGTGAACGAACACAAATTAATTCATAAATGAAAAAAAGAAGACAAAAATATGACTGTTTTGCAAATGTTAAACATAGATATTAGAGAGAAACAAATCGTGATTTAAAATTGACAAATATTTACATATCTCGAATATTGTTTAGAATTACATGTCATCAAAGAAGATCCAAAATCGAATCAAAACGTTTGTCATTGCTTACATAATAAAGAATATTTACTTTAATATCCTGTAACGTTGGCTCGCATCGGCTCTGAACAAATTTATAATTCAAACTTTTACAAGTTTAAACTCAGATTAAAACTTTTATAGTTTGAAGCACATATAAAATGAATAATGTAAATATGAAATATTTTTACATACCTGACAAGAACGCGGAATCGCCCTTTTGGAAAACATCGCGAACAATTTTCTTGTCAGATGCTTTTTGATCAACATATCCCAAAAATGCTCTTGCTGGATTGTCCGGTGCAATTTTTCCTATAAACACTCCGGCCTCATCTATTTAAAAATATATTAGGTTTAATTTTTAGACAATTATTGCAACATGTAAAATCTAGGGAACAATAATGTGATAGGGTCTTATCATGTAGTAGTAACTTACTTGGCTCGCAAACTTGACACAATCCTTTAGAATTACGTATGGGTTCTCCATCTTCGTTCACTTTAATAATAGATATCGGATAAACCGATGGAATAATTCTTGAAAGAAATCCCACTGCTCCCATTTTGTTATCAATATTTACTGGAAAAGTACACTTTTTGTGTGTATGTGCATACATATATGTATCATAAAAACACTATGAATTGAACATTACATACTAATATTAGCATTGCCCTCAGTTGCGCCGTAGAATTCAAGAACTTTTCCGATATTGAATCGTTTGACAAATTCTTCCCAAATTTGAGGTCTTAGACCATTGCCAAATATCATCCTAACGTTATGCTCGGTATCTTCTTTTTTTTGCGGTACCGCCAATATGTATCGACACATTTCGCCTATGTATTGAGCAACCTAATGATTTCCAAAATGTTCATCAAAAACATAAATATCGGTAGTGTAATTTTTACTTTTAGTAGAAATTAATACAAAAGACCAGATCAAATAGATGTTTTTTATAACTGATTTACTTATTATAGGTACTTATTATAGGTACTTACAGTGCACTTGTATTTCATGCAATCGCTGAAGTACGAGCTAGCTGAAAATTTCTTTCTTATAACTACTGTATGTCCATGTAGCAAAGCTTGTCCCACCGCTATAACACCACCAGCTGTATGATACAACGGCAATGGTGTGTATACTACATCCGAATTACGCAAAATTCCCAGAAAATGAATAGCACCTGCTATGAACATAAATCTAAAAAAAAAAATTGATTTGTTACGTGGTGTTCTCAAAAAATCATAAATAATAGTATTATCAAAAAGAGTAATACGTTACAAAATAATACCTTGAATTCGTAATTACGGCTGGCTTAGGAAGTCCTGTAGTCCCGCTTGTGTAAATATACAACACTGTATCATTATAGCAACCTTTTTCTTTTATATCTGGTGGCGCAGCAGATGTATCCGTCAAGAGAGCGTTCAAGTCCTTTTCTTTTAGACCAATTGGTGTTACATTCGGATGACTTCCGAATCTATATAGTGCTAATTTGGCATCAAAGGACATAGCGATGTCTGTTACAGCTGGAATTATACATACAAATTTATAATATTGTTGAAATATTTATAATTAACAAAAAAGTAGAATACAACTCTACTAGAATTGTTAGAAAAACATCGTAATTTTATGAATAAATTTCTAATATCTCGAGTGTCATATAAAATAATAACCGTTAAATATAATCTTCGTACCGTCAAAAAATTCCACGCTGTATATAAGCGCTTGACAGTTTGCAACGTTGATACTGTGTAGAAGACTAGTTTTACGGAGATTGATATTAATCAAAGATGTTACAACGCCGAGCTTGCTTAAACCAAGCCAAATTGCAACGAATTCTGGTCGATTTTCCAATAACAATGCAATGACATCTCCCTTCTTATAACCGTGCGATTGGAATATTTTTGCAATTTTGTTACTCAAGTCCTCCATCTAAGAAAAAAAATGGAATCACAATTACAACACAATATCTATAGACGATCGCGTGAGAAAGAACCGACTACAAATTGAACAAGAATAAGTCATTAAAATCGAGGTCATAAATTGTGAGACACTACACATATTACATACTAAAGTAGGAATTGAAAACACACTTGATAAACTTTAACTTTAAGAGAAAGGAAGAGAAAGAGAGAATTAGATCTTTACTAAAAAAAAGATATTTTAAACTGAGAAGTCTTGCATAGTTAATGTCAAAAAACATAACTTACCTGTTCAAAAGTCCATTTTTGATCTTCAAACATGAAACAAATTTTGTTTGGATGATGATTCACATACTGTCTAAATACATCGGCAACGCTTCTGTTTTTTTTTTGATGGCCGCGTATTGACATTAGCATTCTAACATATCCAATGAGTCCTCTAAAAAAAAAGGAAAGTCCCATATACTTATTAAATATGCAGTAAATAACACTTCCACATTTAAGAGCATATAAGAGCATAAATATTTAAAAATATAGATTAAATATAATTATATTTAAATATTATATAATTATATTTAAATATTTATAATTATATTTAAATATTTATTAAATATAAAAAAATCTTACTTATCTACAATATATTGTTTTTCAAATATTTTCTAAACTTATGTAACAATAAAGAATTTCACACTTATGTAACAATAATTATATAAAAAATAAACCTACTATTTTGAATATTTTTATTCTAAAGATAAAAGACAACCACGAAATTCCGTTATTCCTTCTCGAGGTCAAGATGAGAAAGGATGTTTATGCATTCGCTCAGCTTCAGTGCGCGACTAAATATAAAATGATAAAATGTTCTCTTCTTAAGACTGTCACAAAAAAGAGAATATTTTGTTTTGTATTATATCAATTTTTTCAACAATAATTCTTTTACAGCTTCTAATTTGTTGCATTGTTTTTGTCAATTTTTTTCTCTCTCTCTTTTAAATTGTTTATTCAGACGAAAGTGTTTAAAAATTTCTCTTGTTCCAAAAAAAAAAATAATAATATAAATTATGGAATACACATCGAAGTACAGCATGACTGTGATATAATGACCTAGATCTTGATAAAAGTCAGTCCACCACAGTTATGGCTTCGATTCTGACCGCGATGTAATATCTATATCCATGGTCATGATCAATGACAATCACGGCCGCAAATATAAAAGAATGAAAAATCGTCAACGTGAGATTAAGTTACTATGGATGCTATACACACGCGCACGTAAACGTAAGATTCAAATACAAAACAAAATATACCTCACACATAAAATGTAAACTTTATTTCTATATAAATAAATTTGTTATATGGATAGATTTTACTTAATATGATATTTTCAATGCTTTCATGTTGGAAATTAATTTTGTTTGTTTTATAAGTTAACTTTTTCTTACGTAACAGAGCAATTAAAAGAAATCTGAAATCTAAATATTAAAGTCATCTCGTCTCTAGTGTCTTATATATATCTCCTAGTATTTTTAAAAATTAAAAAAAGAAATTAAAATATAGAATCGTAATTATCGTAATATGTGTTCATAATCGTGTTTGATTCGAAACACGCGTGCACACATTCTTTTGTTTAATTTCGAGGTCAACTACAATAATTATACGTTAACGAGTTGAGAATTTCGATTAATGAGAGAAATACAATATAGCAACAAATGATTCAAAGTCGTGACGGTCTTATTAATATGTATTTATATACATAAATTTATCTTGAATAAAATAATTGTTTACAAGAGCAAAACTAAGTTGTAACACATGAGAACGAAGAAGTTATATAAATTGTTTCTTTGTAGATAATCATTTCCTCGTAAATTACAGTCTATAATTATGAAATAATTCAATATGGTTAGTAAAGAAAAAACGCTCTAAGAAGTAAAAAAAGCAATTCCAATATTTGCTCGTTAACATGCTCACGCAATTTCTATCGCAATTAATATCGAGTCTCTGCGTATTCAAATAAAAAAATTGTTTTTTATCCGGTTGGATTGAGTGATGGCAACTGAGCCAACGTTCACACGTGCGTACATAGAGAGAACGGTTTCTGTAGATTTAACAAATTTCCAATGAAATTATTCCAATGAAATAATTTCTTTGGATTTAACAAAATTTGTTAAATCTAAGAGAACGGTTTCTTAGTGACGCAGATTTTTAAGGAAAAGTTGGTATCTCAACTCATTTTCAAATAATTCACATTCAGACACAGACTGAGTCCATCAGTCATGCTGAATCCAACCAGTCAAGCTGGTTTTAAAGATCATAAACGCGAAAAAAAAGAAAAAAATCCGATTGGATAAATCGATATGATCATTTTTATCGATGTTGTTATTGTTTTCTCAAAAAATATTTAAGACTAGACTGTCTAAGATTTGTTACTTTTTTTTGTTATTAACAATAAGAAAATTTACATATGTAGTTTATAGGTATATAAGAAGAAAAATAAGAAACGGAATTTTTTAAATTGTATTCTTTTATATTAACTGCGTAATCGTAAGAACAATAATACTTCTTTTGTCTTTTATATAAAACTTACTTTATTTCAATATAAATTGCGTGACAAACAATTCATAGGATTTCTCGTTTTTTTTTGTTTTATAAATAATGTGTGCATTTGCATTATAAATTATGTTATTATTGTGTGTGACAAACAAATATGCACAAAAAATAATCCCTCTTACTTGCGACAACATCAAACACATTTTATATTTAGTTAGAAATCTGATTTGTCAGTTTAACAGAAGACTTGACTAATAAAGCTAATAAGAATATCAACGTAAGACCTATACTTATGCAGATCTTAATCTTTCATAATCAGTCACATCGCTCTCTTCTTAACTAAGTAAACAATTGTCTGATTTCGCGCGACAACGGTGCAGAAGTAAAATTTGCGCGCTTGTCTGATGATATTTACAAAAAATACTCACTTTACATCTCGCGGCAGTGTTCTAAATGCGATGTAAAACCATCGCAGACGTCCACCGGCGATGAAGTAGGCGACAGAGACCACGACGAGCAGTTGCACAAGATAGATCGGACCCATATAAATCACTATGAGAGCCAGAGCGCCCGCAGCAGCCGCCAAGAGCAGCATAGTAAGAGTCAAATGTCGTAGAAAACGGCCGAACGTTTTCCAACGACTTTTTCTCGTGGAGGAATCACTCACCGATCTTGTCGTTGTAGTTCTCTTGCTCGCGATCGTGCGCTCCATACTCTGGTCGGAGGCTTGCGTGTCCACCACGTTCGGCACATTTACTTGGTGCCCCACTCCGGCCGTTGCCCTCACGTCGTATCTGCCGGCGATGGTGGACTCGTTCGACGATATCGGCGTCGATGCCAACGCCGATTCCGGCGTCGACGTCGACGCCGACGCCGATCGCGAGTTACTTGAGGATAATACTCCGAGTACAAAGCGTCCTTCGCCACGCTCGATATCCTGTAACCGAAGATGCGCGCAGATCTTTTAGAAGATGCATGATTGAGATGCGATTTGAGAACGAAGCGCGTTTTAAATCCAGGGAAACGCGTCTAGCAACTTTCAATTCATCGTCGTGTAAAGTATGTTATGTTCCAATTGCCATCAATAATGCCACTCGCGGACTTTTCGATTCTCTTTCTCTTTCTTACTCGATGATTAACATCTATTTATTCTGCACAGATACAACGTAAATGCAATGGACAATTTATTATGTTTTTACAAACACAATCAATACACAGCAAAATGTCAGCATAATATATTTAAGGCAATGTATAAGATGCTAATATTATTTCTACGCAACAACGATTTTTTTTTCGTGTGCACCTTTATACTTTTTTTTTCATGAAAATGTTAATACGTATATATCTGATTACTTACGCGATGACGAGTTTTATATAATCGCTTGTATATTCCAGTAAGAAAGATGGATAGGGAATATCGAAGAGAAAATTAAAGTTGCATCATCATTTTGCGTTTTTGATATAAATTTGTAATTGCAGAGTTCTTTACTCAATTGAATCTTTTTAACTGTTAACTAAATGAAAGAATTTTACACATTTTTATCAAGATTTTCCGGTCAGTGGTTGACTAGAACAGACTAGATTTCTAGTTTAGTCGACTACTTTCTAATAATTTAGAGTTCTTTTCATGTAACATGCTTGAAACTACGTATATTTGTAATCTAACCTAATCTTAACTTAAAATATTTTTATTTTTATCAAACCACTAATTGTTTTTCTCTCATAACACAATTCTCTAATATATACATTTTTATCGTAATATTTAATATATATTTAATATATATTTAATATATTTATTCACCAAAACGCCACATAAATATTAATATAATATATCTGTATTTAATGAAGCATATTAATAATTAAAATCTAATTAAAATAATTAAAAGAATTAGAAACTAAAATACTGTATAAATGGTTATAGATTTCATTGTCAAAGATCGGGATAAGAAGCTTCGTGTCTTGGAATAAGATAAGTGTCTTTTTGCAGTGATTTTCATTCAGCATTGTTTTTATACTTCTAAAGTATATCTAGAGACGTTTTTAGATATAGTTTAGAATCTTTTTCCTCTCATAATTAAATATGAATTCTAACTCTAATGCTAGTTTGTAATTATATAATTGTAGCTAGGTTAATTGTTTTTGACCTTATAGTTATGATTTTTTTTTTTTTACGTGTAATAGCATCATATTTCAGTTATAATATTTAGCATCATTCATCAATTGTGTTAAATCTTAATTTAACATTTTGATGTTAAGCAAAGCATGTAATGCCATCTGATGTTATACATGAAAAAATTACGGTCGCGTGAATTGCGCGTGCGTTTTTTGCTCTTACAAGTAATTATCTGTGATAATCACATAAAGATTTGTACATTTGGTGCCGTTAGTATATACCTTTCTCTTCCGGTTTAGACATTTTCCGGTTAAGTAATCGTAAATGTCTTGTCGTATTTATCTAGAGATGTCGAGTGTGTGTGTCATGCATATTTTAATACTTACTAGAAAAATAGGACTGATTTTCCACGTAACATGTGCTTTAAATGGTGCTAATACACATTTTTGCAAAATTCTTTTAAATCGCGTGTTTATGCCGCACAACAATACTTTGTTTGCTTTAATTAGTATCAATAATAATGTCACCACCTTTGATATTTAATTGTAACTGAATTATCTGTCTGTCTGTCCAATGAGTAACATCTCTGTGGTCGCATGTAGATATGTCGTAAGTGAAAATTATTAGAAAGTTTTATGATTTTCACAATTCAAGGCAAATTTCACCTGCCTCTTTTCGCACTCTCCACTATGATCAATAACCCGACATTGCTGCTATCTTGCGGTAAAAGTCATAACAATATCTGAGCATAATAAAGATTTAATTGTCTTACATGCATGTATACTATATATTTCTTTTTATATCAGGTGCTGATTTATTGTAATATATTCAAAAAAGAATGTAATTTCAAATATAATATTTTGAATATAAATTAATCGCACTTTTTGCATGTAATCATATTTGTAACCTTACAATATGTTACACATTGATATAATATATGATTTATAAAAAGAAATTGTATACAATCTATCTCTTGAATTTATGTTTTGGTGACAATCACTCGTTAATTTTTTTATTTTTTCTGATAATTGTCGAATTTCTTTTAATTGTTCGTTTTTGTTGTACATATATATAAATATATATATGTATATATATATATATATATATATATATATATATATATATATATATATATATATATATAA
>QVOB01023280.1:0-16747 GCA_014839585.1 Pseudomyrmex concolor
AAGCTTATTAGTCCTATCATCTGGATATTTTTATCGTCAGTCGAAGGCATAAAACGGTAACGAATATATATTTTTGTTAAAAATTAAATAAGTTTGAGTAATCTACATTTGTTTTACATAACGGCGTTTTGTTTTTAGATACTACGCAGTATTTATAGAATACAGAGTTTTTGAGTTACGCGACATTGTGCCGTTGCTACTGCCTCTGTCAATGAGTCTGATTGCGCTTAACGTTCTAGTTGGAATTACACTATGGCTTTTATTGGTTACACTTTATAGTTTCTTATTTGGCCTGATCGGTTTTAATGCGGCTCATCATCATCCCGATATTTTCCATGACGGTGATATTTACAGGTGCTTTTACATTTTGATTCTGATTTAAACAATTTTAATCGGGCAAAATTCTTTTATTATCTGTATCGTTTTAAGGAATCTAATATAAATAATAATAAATCATAATTTTGTTTTGTTATTGTCGTTATTCAAAAAGGACTGACATGGACTGGGGTTTGCTCGAGTTGGATTCTGTGCGCGATCGCGAAGTAATAGACGATTCAACTTTCCTGGCGCTGACGCACTTCGGCTCGCACACTTTGCATCATTTGCTACCTACTGTAGATCATCACTATCTGTCGCTGTGTATTCCGGCTTTTCTGGAGACTTGCAGAGAGTTCAACATCAGTACCGACAAGTTGACGCAGTGGGAGCTTCTCAAGGGACAATTCAAACAACTCACGCGATGTAACGCCAAGAAAAATCAAAGATAAGACGAAAAAAACAGTCTGTAACACACACACACACACACGAGCGCCAGAAGTGACCATTCAATTTGAATCTTTTGTCAGAATTTTCTCTCTCTCTCTCTCTCTCTCAATTGTGGTTTGAAAAATTAAAAATTGTCAGTGTCGTGATGTTTGCATGCAATCTGGCACAAAGAAAAGCATGGTATAGGTTTCATTTAAATTTTAATGTTGTTTATACGATAAGTTAATAAACCTAACAACAGACATAATTATAAAAATGTAAATACATAAGTGTAATAAGTGTCTTTTGTGTTATCCTCTTGTGTCTGGATAGATTCAGTGTATTTTTTTCAATGTACACAAGTAATTAAAAGGGAATTCAATGAAAACAGACAAAGTGATATTATTCTTATTATTTATTGCTTATTTACTTTAATAAATACATACCTCGTCTCTCTCTTTATAAATTACAATTACGTTTATAGGATGCGATATCTTCTGGATGACACGTGCATATTTAATGATACGCGCTGTTAATCGAACGTTTTTCTATCGCTTCGGGCGATTAAAGTTTTCCTCGCGAAGTTGTGTTTTTCTTATTTTTTTCTTTTTTACGTAATCTTTTTCTTGTCGTGCGTCTTGCGAGAACGTTAATTACATATTAGTGTCTATCGGTCTTTCTTTTTTTCTTTTCTTTATCTTTCGTATGTATATATTTATATATACGTGTGTGCGAATAATTAATATATTTCTCTCGCTGGCTCTCTCGTCCTCTCATCGTCCGCTCGCGTGTCTCTCTCGCTCGATCTTTCTTGCTCTCCCATTCTCTCTCTCTCTCTCTCTCTCTCTTCGAGTGATGAGGAAACACACACTCTTCTCACCTTCTTCTCTTCTTCTCCACTACGAGCAAGCGTCATCCTTTGTCTCTCGAAAAGATCGGTATCAAGGAAATTCGTGACAAGAATTCGCGATAAAATTCCGAATGCGATGACCGATCGATCGCGAGATGACGATGCCGTTGAGAGCTCTCGGGTTCGGTTGCGTGTATTCGTGTCTTTTCGTTCGACGATAGATTCAATGAAGGTAATAATCTTTTCTTCCTCACTTTCTTTTTAAATAATGTTCAAATTTGTTGTTGAAGTTTTTTTCATTTTTATTTCTTTTTGTGTTATTAATTTTTTTTTGTTATGTGTATATTGATTTATTTTAATTATTTAACGCGAACCTCAAGGAAGGAGTCTTACAGTTCACCATCGGGCTGCAGGTCGAAGCGTGGCGGGAATGCGGAACCATCTAACAGGGGTTTTAACGCAGGTCGGTGTGGCTGAAAAAAGAAACATAAGATTTGACAACTAATTATAATAATAATAAAAAAAACTTAATATATAAAAAAAATTTGAATTTTAATAAATAAAATGTGCAGAAGAATGTTTTACGAATTCATTAACAGTGAAAAGAAAAAAAGAGGGAAGAGTGACACGTTCTCTGTGTCGTTCGTAATAACTTTTCTTGGTTTTACCTTTCGGTAAAAAGTGAAATAATGTACCGAGGGTCGTGACACCTCTATTGTCGCAGCACAACGATGTGCAAACTTTTGGAAAAAAAAAAAGGAAAATATATATCGAATATATAGGATGGTAGTTAAATATTCTAAAAGATTGTAAGAAATAATTTCTCACACTAATTCAATACAAAAACTTCATATGACCATGTGTCCGAAAACGGCTTAGTTTCACAGAATTGTCAAAGAAAATATTTTGAAGAGAAAAACCTTCGGTTTTTTCAAAAATTTTGAAAACCACAATTATTTTGATAAAACTTTGTATGTTCGAAGAACATTCTCATCTTTTGAAGTCGTACATTATTTTTTTATTCAATCAGGAGCGGACCCAAGAAAATATTCTTTTCTTTACGAAAAAAAACTAAGCTATTTCGGACATATGATCATGTGACATTTTTGTCTTTAATTAGTGTAAAGAATCATCCCTTTTTACAGTACTTCTTAACTATCACTCTGTATATTAATTGACTTGCGATATTAGTTACAACTTTTATCTGGTAAAAACGTCAAAATTTAGTTGCAGTTTCTGTTCACATCGAACTGTCCGCGTGTTAAATACTTACAAAATTAATCAGTGACGAGGAGGAAGAAAAAAGCCTTCTTTGGATTATGTAAAAATTAAATCAAACGGAAAAATGTCGCACCAGAACGCGAGAACACGTATCATCGTACAATAAAAAAAAAAAAATAAATAAAAAAAAAAAAAAAAAAAAAAAAAAAAAAAAAAAAAAAAAAAAAAATGGACTTCAGTCGCTTTCTAATTCTAGAACTCGCACTTGTCTGCAAATAAATATGAGATAAAAAAGGCACGGTGAGATACACAGAGTTAATAACGAAGAACAAGCCCGAGAGATCGTTATCACACGGGTGCAGACGAGACATTTGGTGGGTGAATTGGGAATCTCTCAGTCGCGTGTTTCAACTCGCGGTTTTGTCTCAACTCATCAGATCTAAACACTCTCTATCTTATTTTTATTTTTCCTTCAGTTTATTTCTATCTCTATTTTGTTTTTTTTTTTTTTTTTTTCGCTAGGCATCGCAACACACCACACACGCGCTGCGACGACACGTGCACATGGACTTACATGGACCAAGCGCAGTGTGTGTGCGTCTATTCCATCGCGGAGAGCGCCTTACGTTTCTGTTGCGGCTGCAGAAGAACACACAGATCGCTAATTAGACACCACCCTCCATCGAACCGCAATCGATCTATCAACCGCTCATCGAGTTTTTTTTATTCACATACAAGATGATTTTGAAACAAGTGCGCAATTTTTGTGGCACGATGGAGAAAGTATAGGCGAATATTTTTTTAATTATAACAAACATGGATCTCTGAAGCGTCGCTGTGTAAAGTAAAAGCACCTGAAGGTAGGCAAGTTACCACACACAAGAGCATAGTGGACTGCCTACTTGTCACGTGCGTTTGCTTATTTATAAACATGTTGCGTTATTTATAAACATCTTTCCTGTACGATCAAGGTTGAGCATTTGCAAAACAAAATTGTATTAAATTTTTTCTGCTCACATCTGTATTCACGTTGCTACTTTAAAATCGTTTACCACGCGTTTCTCTAAGCATTCTCACGTTCGACGTTTGTTCGATTGAGTTGAACCAGTGTCTGTTTTATGAAACAATCATCAAGCAAGTTCTACTCTAGACCTTTAACTTAGACGTCCCGCATAGCGGGATAACAACGTTTCGGGATCTTCATGTTTGTTAAAAACAAATGTTTGCCTATGCTCTTTCTAGCATTCCACAAAAAATTACTTATTTCAAAACGCATTTACTTCAAAATCACCCTGTATATTAAATCTGTCTTTCGAACACGCGATCGATATTCAGTTTGACATTGATTGCGGAAACGCGCATTGATTGATGGTTTGTTGATGATCTTATTTTTACAGATAAATAATCTTATTTTTACAAGTACGAAGTATTTCATTAGAGATAGACGATAGAATTGATCGAATAGCGATCACTTACCGCTGGGCTGAGTCCACGCGCGGCACTTCCGCCGCGTCCCTTGGTGCGGAACTTAGTGATGGCCTGTTCGGCGAGGTCCGCCCTCTCTTCGGCCTCCTCGAGTTCTTGCTGCGCTTTGCGGAACTTGGCAAGATTCAACGCGGCGATCTCTTCCGCCTCCTCGATCTGTCTCTTGTACGTCTTGATCTTCTGCTGAAGCTTGTCGACCAGATCCTGCATGCGCTCGTGATTCTTGCGGTCCTCGTCCGCCTGGAAGCTAAGCTCCTTGATGCGACGCTCGGACTTGCGTAGATTCTTCTGAGCGTCGGCGTGTCTCCTTTGCTCGCCGTCGAGCTCATTCTCAAGCTCGCGCACGCGCTGCTCCAGCTTCTGAATGGCTTTCTTGCCACCTTTGAGAGCGTTCGCCTCGGCCTCGTCTAAGCGCACCTGCAACTCCTTGATCTGTGTTTCAAGCGCCTTGCGCAACTTCTCCTGAGTCTGAGCGTGATCCTGCTCGGCGCGCAACTCGTCCGCCAATCTGGCTGCGTCCACCATCGCCTTCTTCGCCTTCTCTTCGGAATTCTTCGCCTCGTTCAGCAGTTCGTCCAGGTCGGACTAAACAAAAAAAAAAAAAAAACAAATAATAAAACTTCTTTGTAACAAAAAAGAGTTACCCCGCATTTACAATAAATAAATGAATAAATTCAATTATTTTAAATTATTTAAAAAATAAGTATTAAAAAACCACGTGACACTCACGTGAAGAGTCTGCAATTCGGCTTCGAGTTTCCTCTTGGCGCCGGAAAGGGAAGCGTTCTGAGCGCTCAGTTCGTTCAGCTGTTCGTGACAGTCGGCGAGTTCCTGTTCGGCCTGACGGCGACCACGGTCCGCTTGTTCCAGAAGAGTGCGGCTCTCCTCGAGCTCGTTCTGCAGCGCGTTGGCGCGGCGTTCCGAGATGCCGAGAAGTTCTCGAGCCTCATCGCGCGCTCTCTGTTCTTCCTCCAGCGCGGTCTGCACATCCTTCAGCTGTTGCTGGTATCGCTTAATGTTCTTCTGCGCCTCGGCGTTCGCCTTGTTGGCGTGATCTAGCGCGATCTCCAATTCGTTAATGTCCGCTTCCAATTTCTTCTTCATGCGCAACGCCTCAGCTTTACCCTAAAATAAAATAAAAAAAGTAAATTTTATTAAATATTTTAAAGGATGCGGTGATTTAATTTGACCAAAGCGTGACGCTCACCTTGGCTTCTGCTTCGAGGGAGGCTTGCATGGAGTCGAGGGCGCGCTGGTGATTCTTTCTGGTGTTCTCGAATTCCTCTTCCTTCTCTTGAATGCGACGATCGATTTCTTGTCTGACCTGGCTGAGCTCGAGCTGGCTGCGCAGCACCTTGTTTTCTTCCTGTTCCAGAGCAGCTTCAGCTTCTTCCAGAGCGGCTTGGAGTTCATCCTTCTCAGCTTCCAAACGTTTCCTGGCCTTTTCGATCTCGTGAATGTTGCGACCACCTTCGCCAATCTGGTCCAGCAGATCCTTGACCTCGTCAGCGAGGTTCTTGTTCTCGCGACGTACCGCCTCCAGTTGTTCTTGAGCTTCTTCGTATGCGCCTAATTGATTCAACAACGATACATTTAATTATTAAACATTTTCCAAGTGCTGACACAAAATAATTTCAACGTTAAACGTCACAAGTTTACGAATTGAAGCTTTTGATAAGTTGATTTACAAGACTGACACAAAGTCGAGTCTTCTTACCTCTGAGCCTGAAGAGTTCGGTGCTATAGTTGCGGCATTCCTTTTGGCTGGCGTCAAGTTCGGCAGCGAGATCATCGACTTTGAGCTTCCATTCGCCGATGATCTTATCGAAGGCTTTCTGTTTCTTTTCTGCGGCGTTGGCGATCGCGGTAGCGCGGTCCACTTCGATCTGTAGGTCTTCAACTTCGGTAGACAAACGTTGCTTGGTCTTCTCCAAGGCGATAACCTTTTGATTGAGAGATTCGATGGTTTCCTCTGCCTCGGCGAGCCTGGCCTGCAGTTTCCTCTTTGCCTCCTCGAGCTCTTCAGCCCGGGCGACGCCCTCGGACTCGTACTTGGTGCGCCACAGTTGCGCCTCGGCGTTGGCCTTGCTGAGTTGACGTTGAAGATCGGCCTTGCCTTCTGCTTCCTCCTCCACTTGTTCGCGGATGTTGTCCAGGTCGTGTTCCAGGTTGCGGAATTTGCCGAGAAGAGTAGCGCGCTCGCGCGACTCCTCGTCCGCGAGCCTCTTCGTGTCCTCGAGCTGCGTGGTCAATGAGATCTTGATCTTCGACAACTGGCTCACCTGCGACTCGGCCTCTTCCAACTGGCGCAGCAAGTCACTGTTCTCAATCGACAGCTTCTTCTTCGCGGCGTCGAAGTCGTTCAGAGTGCGGTTTACTTCTTCGAGCTTGCCCTGGGTCTCGTTCAGCTGATGCTGCAGCTGCTTGACGATCTTCTCTTGGGCGGCCTGAATACAAAATGAAATTTCAGTACATGATCGCGCGAAAGTTCTTTGTTCAGAGCTCGCCTTTCGTCAATCTTTTTTAATTATGTCATTAAAACTTTTTATCACAATTATTACATAATAATTAAAACTGCTTAATATATGTCTTCTTCCTAATGCAATAAATTCGATCTTTGAAAGAAGAGCTCGAATTTTACTCGCACACATACGAAAAAGCAATGCTGAGCAAGCGGGGATCATCGACTCACTTGTCACAAAGAAATAATCCATAGATTTATTTTGTTTGTCAACTGCAGCTGCGTCTTCTGCACCTAGCAAAAGCTGTTAGTCGCGTTAGTTCGGATGTTGTTAACATAATCGGTTTCTTTATATGTACCTTTTCGTTGCTCAGGTGGTCGCAGGTTGTGCGCATTTCGTTCAACTCGCTGTAGTACTGCACCTTTTCTTTCTCAACTCTGAAGATCGATACGGAAACAATCGAAGAGGAAACACATAATAAATGACAGTAACGTGAAACAATCAATATCGTTCGATTTGCATTCCGGAATGCCAGATTAAAAAACTCTTGTTGCAATTATCTTTGTTATCAATAAAATTATAATTTGTATTATAAATAAAAAATAAATTTGTGAGAAATAAAATTTAAGAATAAAATAAAATTTTCGAGTCTTTTCCTCTAATTTTCGACAGAAAGCAACGGCATTTCAATCCAGCATTCGATGACAATCTTATAACACGACGATTCGGGCAGCAAGACATTTTCCAAAACTATCTATTCATCTCATTCTGGTAGTCACAATAAATAATTATTCTAACAAATTGAAAAGAGGAAAATTGTCGGTAGGGCACATTAACGGCGCACAGGGTATCCGAGACTATGTTTGAAAACTCAGACAGAATGCACGAGGAACATTCTCTTTTGATTTCTCAAAATACCTTCTCCCGGGAAACCTGATCCGTAAGAGCACGGTTGTTGTTTAGCTCGGCGTGGATGTCGTGTCGGCCCTTTTCGGCTCTATCGCAAATATTACATTAAAGTATCTCTTTCGCTTCTCTTTTCCAGAAAAAGAATCTAACAGCCGCTCAACTTTTTTTTATATAATAATCTGTTCTCCCTCCATTTTGTTGATTTCGATTCGAAAATGAGAAAAAAAAAAGTTAATTTACTTTCCAGATTTTATCGGATTTCAACTCACCTAGCCTTGAGTTTGTTGAGAGTGTCGATCTGTTCGCCCATCTCGGCTACAGCGTCGTTGTGCTTCTTGCGCAGAATGGCCAGCGACGATTCGTGCTGAATGTTAGCCTCCTCGAGATCTCTGCGAAGTTTGCTGAGCTCGGCCTCACGCTTCTTGTTCAGCTCGATCTGAGCGGAAGTGGCACCGCCAGCCTCCTCGAGACGTTCGCCGAGTTCCTCGAGCTCGCGAGCGAGATCGCTGCGCTGCTTCTCGGCCTTGGCACGTCCGCCGCGTTCAGCCTCGATCTTGAAAAGAGAAATAGAGAATTGTCTCGTTTCATCGGAATACTCTCTCTTTTTTTAGAAATTAAAGAGGTTGAAGAATTATTTTTCGTGATCAATTTTGTCATACAAACCTCTTCTTCGAGTTCCTCGATGCGAGCCTGCAGTTCCTTGATCTGCTTCTGTAGTTTACCGACAAGAGATTGTTCATCTTCGAGTTTGGCGGTCAGCGACGAGAGCTCTTTGTCTTTACGTTGAATGGTTTGTTCGAGTTCCTTCTTGTTTCTTTCGAGATCCGCGACGGCTTCTTGTGTGAGTTTCAGATCGCCTTCTACCTTCCTCTTCGCCTTCTCCACGTCGGCACTGTAAATTTAGTATCAACGCATTACACAAACAAATCTTTGTTTACAACGCTTTATCACATTATTGCAAAATTTGCAGAATTAATTTCAGAAAGAAAAGAAATTGTCAGACAAATTTTCTCCGAGAAACAAAATTAATCGAAGAATCAAACAAAAATTCGTATCTTCAAATATCAAAATCGCTCACCGTGATTTCTTTTCACGCTCGAGGGAGTCCTCAAGTTCATCGAGCGTCTGTTCGAGCTTGAGTTTGACCTTGTTCAAGTGATTGACTTTGTCCTCGGCGGCCTGAAGTTCCTCGGCAGTCTTCTGATTGACCTCGCCCTGATTCTTCTTCTCTTTGTTGAGCTTATTGATGAGCTCATCTTGATGAGCGATTTCGTCGTTGAGGTTTCTGATCTGATGGTCCTTCGTCGCTTTGTCCTGCTCGACCTTCTGTAAGTTCAGCTCGAGATCCTCGATATCTTTCTTCAAGCCGGACACTTCCTGTTCGAGTTTCTTCTTGTTCTGGAAGAGATTGTTCCTCGCGTCCTCCTCTTCCTTGAATCTGTCGGTGAGATCCTATAGCGAGCGAGAAATATCCAGACAATTATTGACAATATTTCAAATACATCATTGTGTAATTGATTATCGGAGTAATCGTTTTTGTTTTTTTTTTTTTTATTGAAGCTATTTTATTTGCTAGTATTGTTATGTCTTCTTTTTTATTCTTTTATTACATTTTGTTCTCTTCTATGTAAACGTATTATTAAAAGTTTTGAGATTCGTACGCGTTTGGTTTTTTAAATATTCTTTGTTTTATTTATTTTTCAAGCACAACTCGTTTTTTCATCTTTTCCTTTTCCAAGATGACATAATCTCAGGAATCTTGTTTGTCGGATGGATAGGTATTTAGGTCGGTGACAAGTTTACAACATTTATCTCGCTGGAGTATCCTTTAACGCGCGCCAAGTTTCTCCTTAAGAACATCGAACGCGCCTCTTTTCCTCTCCGCGGATTAATTGGCAATGACGCGCAATTACGGCCACGCGAACGGGCGCCTAATATTAGTTAATGCGGGGGCAAAGAATATTGGCACGATGTTTGGCGCGGCCTCTGGTGCAGCGCGATTTATCTCGCCGTTCATCACGCTTCCATCACGTTCGGATTCGGCGACCCGAGTCTATATTCGTCGATAATAAAAATCCTAAGTATATCCACAGAAGTTTTTTGCACGATTTTTTTTTTTTTTTCAAGAAGTTTGGCAGATTTACCGAGAAAGAAAGAAGGAAAGAAACGATATGCGACCACAAGCATAGATCAATGTGAATTTTCTTTGTCAATCTCAATTTTTGTCAAATTGAGATTGATAAAGAAAAAATATTTAAACGATTACAATTGTTTTAAGAGAAAATACTGAGTATTAAATAGCTATAAAAAATATAAAACAAATAACTAAAATATGTAAAATGGCAAAGTTACAATGTTGTTAAAAAAAACAAGAACCATCTTGTTCCTCAGCGCGGGAAGCGCGTGTGCTGTAGTAATTTACTCTAAATGATTTGGTACGAGCACACACAAACATAGAATCCTGAACGATGGTGAAGGACGATGCGGAAAAATTGACGGTGTGGCGGTCTTGTCATGAGCGATGATGAAGAGGCCACGAGCAGCAGCGAAGGAGATACGGCTGTATGAGTATATGACGCACGTGTGCATGCGCATACAAGCAGACGCACGTGTGCACGCGGTGTAACGGGCGTATAAATACACCCTACACCTGTTACCTCCTTCGTTTTCTCTCGTCTCCTCTCCAGCGCGCTTAAAGTTGCCGCCGCCGCCCACTTTTAATAACCTGGAATCTGAGATCTGCTAAATTTGCCGCCCCGGTCTCTCTCGTTCCTTCTTCTTCCTTCTTCCTGCATCGCCCAGCCCGTAAATGGTGGCGTTTAACGTCGAACGTAACGCAGCTTAATCACGGGAGAATCTCTCTTTCGACATCGACCGAGTCAGTCGCGATGAACTCGATGCCGTGAGCTTTTAATAGCGCGCGATTCAAAATCGCGATATTATAGTTCGTTTAGCGCAAATTAAAGAGCTCTTTACACAGTTACGACAGTTTGATGGAATCAAAGATAAACCACAGGAAAACAAAACTGCACACTTGCAATACCCAGTATTTAAATAAAAAATTCAAAAAAAAGAGTAGAAAATGTTGCACCGAATAAGATTACAAATAAATAAATAAAAAATCTTTGCAACTCAATTAGCGAAATTACCTATCAGATTTTTTTTAAACATTATTTTATAATTGAGTATTTATTTTTTCTAATAATTTATAATTACTTTTGATTTTTAATAAGTAATTTTTTTTTGTTCCAGACTTTTTCAAGTTTTATGAGATAAAAGTATCAGGTTGCGCGTTAAAGAAACGTCGAACAACAGACTATACGAACGGATGATGACGGGCGATGGAGGGAGTCGCGATGACAAGCGGATAAGTGTGTACGTAGAGGCGTCGTTAAAAATAGTCAGCCTGGAATCCAAGCTGGAGAGAACGAAAGAAAGAGAGTGAGAGAAGGAATCTGGAATTTTAGTCGTAATCACGTCTCGTCTATTTTCTGCGAGCGACGCAGCCGAAAAGTTACGAGCTTTGCTTTTTCTCCAGTGTGCGCACGTACTTGCAATCGGATAAAAATACTGCCTTCATGTTTTCGCGCCGACACGAAGTCGTGTCCGGACTTCCTCTAGCGCGATGTATTTACAAGCAAGAAGAACAATCGCGATGGAAATCGCGGCTCCCGAGCGCGAAAACATTCCCGACGAAATTACAAAGAGATTACGAAACGAAATTGTGGTTTATAATAATCAATGTTCCAGAAAAATCTGATGTTTAAAAAAAAAACAAAAAACAAAAAACCTTTTCTTAAGCAAAAATTAGGAGAAATAAGAAGGGAATGTGAATTTGTCATCTTCGAGAATGACATTGAAATCTCCGCGACGAAACGAGAGAAAGAAACGTTATAAAATCGTGCAAAAACATGCAGATGCGCGTGTGTAAGATGTATATCGTAATTTTAGCAGCGCGATATGATCGAATATATAAGCATCGTCCGCGTAACCGGATGACTCGGTTTGCGCGTCGTGTGTACTCTCGACGAAGAAAAATAGTGCGTCTGACTAATTCCGCGTCTTCGCTACTACTTTGTCGCGCTCGTGCGCTTTGCGAAATCTCTCGCCGCGTAATTCGAGCCGATTTAAATCTCAGGCGAAAACGCCTCTCCCGCGCCAATAATTAATGACACTCCGATTTAAATCTCTCCCCCCCTTCTCTCTTCCGTTCCGTACCGAAAAATATCTCCCACGGAAAATGGAAGAATTCGCGAGTGACTCACGATAATTTAACGTGACATAAATTCCTCGTTCAGAAAACGGAGATTACAATTTTAAGAATTTCATTCCTCGGTAGACGTTTTTAGCGAATCTTTTCTCTATTAATTTCTAAGACTTTTTTTTTTAGCAAAATGTTTTGGACATTGTAAGACGCAAATCCTATACAAGTTTTTTTTGGTGGTATATTTAACATGTATTTAACATGTTGATTTTAGATAGAAGCTAGTCTCACATGCTCATGCACGCTCGTTCGTGATTAACAAACGTTGTCAATGAATTATTATTTCCCGCTCAATATGCGACGATGCTAATTATACAACTTTTCGCCTCGACATCGATCAATTTTGCTCGCGACTTGCGCCACTTGTGCTAATTACGCCGCTAATTATATTACTTTCTGCCCTTCGGAGTTGACTGACTCACAGATTGCGTTACTCGCAAGTAGTCATTCGAAAATACCGTATTGCGACGTGTAATAATCATCAACTCTTTACGCTACTCTTTAATAATTATATAATATATTACCAATATATTTTATATTTTACATCTTTTGTACCGATGTGCTGAAGTATAGTAAAAACTTAATTAGCTTTATTGTTATTTTTCTATTCTTTAAAACGGTATAATCTTTTTTGCTAAAGCAAATTTAAAACCTAAAAATTTATTTACAATTATTTTAAAGTTCTGTTGATTTTATGATAAAAAATATTAAGGAAATGTCATTCATTTTTAATTGTAGAATATTTTTTTCAACTCTTTTCTAGGAAAAAAAGTTGGACTAAAATAATATGAAAGTAACAAAAAAAAAAACATGAATTTTACCTGAAGTTGTGATTCGAGGTCGGCTTTTTGCGCGGCCAATTTCAAGGATTTCTCCTGAAATTCGGAGAGCGAGCCTTTTTCACCCTCCAACATGCGCTGCAGGTTGTTCTTCTCGGTCAGGAGCTTAGCGTTCTGCTCCTCCAATTCTTTGCGCAGCTTTTCCTCCTTTTCGAAAGCCTCCTGCGCCTTCTTGGCCTTTTCTTCCAACGCCTGTAACGAGGCCATTTCACTCTCAAATTTACCGCCGTTAACCAGCGGAGTCGGATTCTCGATCAGCACCGTGTCGCCCATAATCTACCACCCACGAGGATACAAAGCCGTTGTGTACGCACACACACGGAAACACTTGTTTGAGAAATTTTTTTTCTCGCGAAAACAGCGAAATCTCCTCGCCGTGGGAAAAATCTTTTGGAGGGAAGAAACTGATCGATCGATCGAACGCGCGAACGTTATTTCAAAAAACCGATTCGACTTGCCGATCGCTCGATAATCGCTCGAAGACGAAGAAAAAACAGCACGCGAGGCTCGATATGAGTCTCTATCTTCGTCTCTCGAGATATCGAGGAGGCTTGTTAGACGACACCTGTCTAACGTATACGAAATGTACAGAGTTATGTGCGCGCGCGAGAGGGCGAAGCTTCTCCCTCTTTGTTCGTTGGACTTTGGGTTCGCAGAGTTTCGAGTTTCGGGTCGGTGCGGTCAGGTCGCGGATCTAACTGATCCCAGCTTCGGTCGAATCCCAACTTTTCTACCCGGGTATCTGATGTGTGGCCCTCTACCCGTTTCCGGCAGCCAGTAAGGAGTGAGTCGTCGCGATCCTGATCGTGGGCGTCCCCACTCCAGTGGCGCCTCGCTACGCTGTATGCACGTAGAAATATTTATAACCGATCCGGCCGCACTATATACTATCCCACGGGGAATGGTAGGAGTCAAAAGGGGGCTCCGCTTATGGAGCGGAGGGGGTCGATCTTGGACGGAATTGGAAGCGATCCGGAAGGACCGCGTGAGCGCTCTCCCTCCGTCTCTCTCTCTCTCTCTCTCTCTCTCTCTCTCTCTCCACTTCCCCCTTCTGTTCTAAAAGTTGAGAAGTAGATAAGTGGAAGAGACTCTTCAACAAGAAAAAGAAAGAGAGAAAGTATGTGTAATAATAAAAAAATTCTTTAGATAAAAATTTTTCTAATCGATAATCATTAAATTATTGAAGATTTCCAAGTTTAAAGAAAGAAAAGTAAAATATTATATCAATTATTATTAAAGTCGACGCATCTTGGATAAAATTAGAAATGACTGCATATTTTGGAGGAGAAAACAATGCGAAAAAATCCTGTCTATATCTAAAGAACAAATAATTGTATGATCCTTTTCGAAAAAAAAGTGAATCTATTAATAAAAAGCTGTTCTGGTAACATGATCGAATGTTGATTCACCGTCGACTGTCTTTATTATGCTTCTAATTCGGGATATACCAGTGGTATCAGTGAACTGGACTGTGTGAACCAAGTGTGTGAGAGAAAGAACACACATTGATTCCCCTGGTTTTCGTTAATTCGGGATTATAGAGTCAAAAATATAGATCGTTCGATGGCAGAGAGAGAAAGAGAGAGAGTGTGTGAGACCAGAAGATTTTATGAAATTAGAAGAGAGGGAGAAAGGCGCTTACCTTCAAAAATTATCGAGAAAGAAAAAAAGAGAGAATTTAACGAACAATTTAATAACCAAAGCAAATGCACGTGGCAGTTGTTCTAATAAAAGAATTTGAAGAATCTTAGTCACATATGTAAAGAGCGAGTATAAATGGCGAGTTTTCAAAGTATTATTATTACGAGAGCAGAAGAAGCAAAGTACGTAAAGAAAGTTATAGATTTTAGGAAAATTCCAGCTTGCTGGCCGAGAGTTTGCGCGAAAGCGAGCCGCGAAAACGAGAAGACCAGGCGGCGGATAAATAAACGGGTACGACTGGAAACTGGAGCCGTTACGGTGCCGAGCAAAAGAAGAAACAAATTCCATGGACGGTTTCAGCATGGTTGCGAGCGTGAAACCACGGCTCGTAAATCACCGGTCAAGTCGAAGCTTTATTTTGCCAAGCTCTCGGGCGGTCTTTCCGCGAGCCTTTTGATTTTCGCCGAACGAACATTTTAATTTTGCAGCACGCTTCAAATCTCTCTTTTCAACAATCGTTATTCTGCTAATTTTGACGATTTCCCCTCTATGAAAGAGAGTTGAATAATTCGAAAGTTATAAATAACAATTTTCTTTTAAGCTGCTTTGCTAACAAAACAAAGGAGACGTATACAAAAAACGTGTTGAACCTCGTCTTTTCTATCTTTATACGTTGTAACAAATGTGCGCAAGGTGCTGATCGAATATCTTAAACATATATATATTTATATTTAATAAAATATAAAATTACATAAAATAAACAATCTTTAATATTTCTTAAATAAGCTAAATAAAAAACTGAATAAGAGAAATATTTTATCGACAAACAATTTTATTTTTTTTTTTATTATAATAGAAAAATGTTTTTTATTATAATAGAAAAATGTTTTGGAGAGAAACTTACGGCCATCTCGTCCTCGATACGAGTGACATTGAGCAGAGGTTTGATCTTCTGCCACAATTTCCACCACGGCCAGGTGCGGAGTTGGAGATATTTCCTCAAGTTTCTCTGTACGACCACGAGAGCCAGGCGCTGTTCTTGGAGTTTCTTGTAGTCCTTACGCGACAGGTAACCTCTGATGTATGCCTGCATCCAGGACACGATCTTGCCGAGACGTTCGTCGCGAAGTTCTTCCATCTGACCTAAGACTCCGGCGCGGAAGAATACCTGTTTTTTTTGTTTTTTTTTTTAAAGTAACGAGAAAAAAAACCATTGAAAATCGCCTCGCTGCAAATGGCCGTTCGTCAAAATGTACCCCGATTATCCGTCATGTTGTAAAAACGACAATAAATTAATTTTTACAGAAATTATAAAAAATATATATATATACTCGATTTGAAGGATCTCTAATGGTAAATTAAATACATAGATTGTATATTTAATTGTTTATGTTCATTTAATTTATTATTGATGATCGGAGATAATCACGGTACATTAATAAATGTATATTAGACGATGTTCAAACTGGTCTTTCGTCACTTTTAGCTCAGAAAAGGGGTCGTTATTCGACAATAGGAGATAAAGAGAAATTGCCTCGTACTTGCTTGGGAATTACACCACATCAAAAACGTTGGCAACAGTATCCTTTTTGTTAGCGTGAGACAGATGATGTGCTTTGCTAGCTGTAAGACGTTCAAGCCGAAGCCGCGTAATGTTAAATTAAACATCCTTCGACAATAATTAACAGCCAACACATTTTCTCCGTAGAAAGAACAAACCAAACTTTTGAAAAACATTTTTGAGAGACATTTTTGTTATGTTTTTTTTTTTACTTTAAAAAATTGAAGTTTTTTTGATGTTGGCGAATAAACTGTCGACGATGCAAGAAGCAAACACCACTCGAATATCCAAAATCTATCCGCAGAACGTTCGACAATCATTACTGTCTATGATATGTTCCGCAGAGAGAGAAATTCGTCGCGATATTCGTGGTGCCTGTGATAAGATCGCGATAGCAGATAGTTTGCGAACGTCGTGATGCTATTACACGACGTGGACCACAGTAGGCGTCCGATACCTTGGTGTGACCCATGCGGTATTGATCACTCTCCAGATTGATCGCGTCCAGGATGATCTGGGTGGCCTTTTGCGGCTCGCAAGGTTCTGAGACGGCATTGGCGCACAGAATTTTGTATCTGCGTTCACACGTGGCCGACCGCCGTCGTCAAGTATTTTGCGGTTCGAACCGTGTTTGGTAGTTTGGTATTTGTTGGCAGTTGTGTATATGTGTTCACAAAACAGACAAAAAAAATCACCACAACAAGTTAGAGGTTGATTATATTACGGTTCTCGTCGCTGTCGAGAATAGAGAGGGATAAAAATAGTGAAGAA
>QVOB01023281.1:0-22112 GCA_014839585.1 Pseudomyrmex concolor
GCGGCATGCGCCGCCACCACACAGCGCAATCCATTTGCCGGGAAATGCAATAATTGCAAATTGTAACGGGGTGGGTGGCACTGCAGCGCAACGCCATTACCGCTGTATCAACTCTCTCTCTCTCTTTCTCGTCCCCTGGTTCTCGCGCGCGCTACGCTTTGTTTTTCTCACCTTCTTTCACAAAATTCCTTTTATCGTTGCTTCCGCGTTTTTTCTCTTTGAAATTTTCTCTTTTCGTTCTCTCTTCGCCGCGCGATAAGAACATTAAGGAAGAAACTCGAATATCTTCCCCGGCGAGTTCCGATTCGTCACGCTGCGCAGTCTACCGGTGGTGATGCACAGAACTGACTTTCTTGTTTGGAGAAATACAATCTACTGTAACGCGTGTAAAAACACGTTTCCGTAATTTTGCGCACATCCGATAATGGAATGTTGATCGAAAATAGTTTCGCTAACAAGTTTGATTTCGCGATGTTTGTCAGAAAATTATATGTACGTATGTATTTACACATCTTATTTTAAATTAATATCTTGCTATTTTTTTTATTTTTCTTATACATTCGAGTAACCGAAATCAAATATATATTTCTGGACTCGTTTGTCTAAAAATAATGCGCTCATAGATAAGACGCTTTTAGCGCGACGATTTTCACTGAAGAAATACTCGGTCTATCTATTAGTCAAGCAGTCGGATGCCGCGATCGATCAGCGGCCGATCTCGCACAGAAATTTGTCTCTAATTGGAATCTAATCAGATTTCCCAAAGAATCTTAGGATTCCGATTGGAAAATCACGTAAAATCTAAATCAGATCGATGAACGAAAGTGCGACGCACTTGAAAACATTAGATTCTAAACGAAGAATCTAAACAGATTTTAGATAAAAAATCTAAATAAAAGAGAGTGAAGTAAAAATTCTCTTCAATTCTGTCCAAAACTTTAAAACAGGGATAGAAATCTTACTTGAAACGTTACTTTGCGAATGTTATAATTGTTATGCAAATGCCCATTAAACCCTAGCCTCAATTTAAGCTCGACAGTCTGCTTCAGTTTCTGTCCCAGTAATTCTGTCAAGAAAATCCAAATTTCTAACGATCTAATCTAGACGATATTTGGGTGAAATCTTGGGCGAATTTCTGCGTTGCGATATACGGTTTGATGCGACAGTGATAACTCTGTCGCTGTGATTAGACCGCAATTAGTTTTATTTCAAAGATAATGACGCAAATTGACATTGTTCGCACACTGTTAATACCGCGCACGTCAAACAGAACTGTCGAATGTTCGATTCACCTCTTTCCTAGCGATCCAATTCGCGACAGGTTGACATATTAATGAGGCAAACTATTGACGGTGTAACGAGCAATAAAGTCTAAGCTATTTGTTACATTTTTTATGGAATATTAAAAATTTAACGTAGATCGCGTCGATACAAGATATTTTTGTTGCAATAGTACGTAGTAGTATTACACTAAGTAGCGTTTTGAGCAAGAATAAGATTTTTCTATGCGAACATCATAATATCGCATTTCGATATATATCGCAAATCGATATATATCGCATATCGATATATATCGAAATGCGATATATCGATCTTCTTTTTGTTTTTAATTGCTGATTCTAGCAAAGTGTTAAAATTTGATTAACCAAAAAGCACCGATTTATCCCGATGCAACATTATTGCATTACCAGCAATGCAATTTTCGCTTTACACTTGGTAATTAATAGCAAATTTGCGAGTTTGCCTTCGCGAAAAAAAATTGCATAGTAAACAATCAATAACATATATTTTATACTGTAATGTCAAAATATATTACTAGATGTGTTCGTTCTTTTTTGTTTAAAAGAAGAAAAGTAAGATAAAAATTATATGAGAAATATGTGTGAGAATTGACAACTTTTTTCATGCAAGGTTCGTTTATAATCAACGTTACAAGCTAGATGCGTTTGTATATAATTCCTTACGCCTTACAGTCATAGTCCGGGCGATAAATATAGCAATCATCGCCGCGTGTGATGAATTCACTACGTTGCAAAACAAGCGGACGATAGTTCATAAGGAAACGCAAAATACGTTCGGATCATTCGCATTCTTATGCGGTTTACTTAGCATAATGAATTCCTGGATCCAATCACATGTTGTGCAATATGCTTGCAACTGTGTGTAACAATAAAAAACACACATGTTTATGCAAATTGACTGTATCCAGAACGCCTCTTCTCTTGAATAGTTTAAAAGTATTTTTATCTTAAAATTATTCAACAACTTTTTATAATTACCGCACACGGACTAGACTTTTTTCAGTACGCAAGTTGGAGCGAACGACTTTCTGTGTATCGAGAAAAGAAAAATAACAGATGTGATCGCGGTTGGATGTGTGGACGAGTCGCGCGATCGTTATGGCGCGATTTTCTGAAACAATGCTCGCAATATTACGGCGCGCAAAAATTGCCCGATCATTTTTACAAAAAAAATGTCAATTTTCCTCTAAATACCTATCGGCGCTCTCGGCCGCGGGATATCGACAACCGCTGCGACGTGGCGATGACAGGTATCGATCTTCGGTGAACACATTTTTATCGAGCGCGCTCGTCACTACCGGCGCGGGCAAATATAAAGGCCAGCCTTGTTAGGACGGATATGGAACATGACGCACGCTCGCTGTACCCACGCGCGATAAAATGTTTCATCGTTAGGTAATCGGACTCGCGGCGAAGTTTGTTTCGAGTGCAAACGCAATTTATCTCCGAGAAGGAGAAATAATAGTCGCGCGACCACCGTATTCCCGACAATCGCGCGCGATCTCTTCCTTTTTATCCCCGTTTTAACTTCGGCGGATTCGAAAGGAGAAATAAATTCAAACTCGACCGCTGAAAGATTAATTTTTTTTCAACACTCTAATTGCGCGTTCTGTAACGAGAAATTCGGAAGCTTTAAAGTCCGATGTTTGTATCGTAAGCTCGTCGACTTACGACCCGCTTGTATTTTTAATACAGAGCACCTGGAAACGTCCGCTTGAAGTTATAGTTACGAGCGGCGCGCCGCCGGAACAGCCACTTTGTTATTGTAACTTGCAATTTACAAGAATTTCAGCCATATTTTTCACAGGTTTATCGTCTATATTTCCGTCGCCGCTGACAACGTGATCTAACCGCCGCTCAGCGCGGCGGTTAGACGTTTTCTAACGCGCGAGATACCGGACGATGCGGCAATAACCGGGCCGAAGGAAAATCCACTTGTCGTTTTGTTCGCGACATTAGTTTTCCACGTTGAAGACGTTTTACCACATTTTTTTTTTTTTGGTTTCTGGTTTTCGTCCGAAAACTCGTCGAGTTTCAAAAATCAGTCTTGACAACAATTTCCCGGACGACGTTGCGGTTTCCTCTCCTTGATGAAATCAATTACAAGTCTCACCACACGCGTGATATCGCGAATACGAATCAGTTTTCTTCCTAGCACCATGTGCAAATTTAAGATATCGATGTCTGTCAATCAGGGCGTTTTTGACATCAGAACGAAAACGCGCGCCAACAATAACTGTTAATTTAGCAGGCGGAGAGTTGCTTCTCTCTTCGTCTTATTTTCGGCGACAACGTTGCTATTAAAAGCTGTTTGTCACGTTCCGGGCGCGCGCGTACCGACTAATGCGAACGATAAATGACGGCAAAGACGTCCGTCTCATTAGCGAGCGTGCGATGCTGCCGCGCGAGGCGAAATCAAGGTGAGATCTCGCGCGATATAAATTCACAACTTGGAATGACGGGCGCGCTTATAATATGCGGAGAGAACGAGGAGAGTTTCTCTATCGTAATTTAACGGTTGGCAAGCTCTCTCGATGACCAGCTCGACGACGACGACAAAGTTAGCGAGCTACCGTCGTTCGGGTTTCTCGAGAGAACGACGACGACGACGACGACGACGACGCCGCTTGCGTCGCCGCGGAGAGAGCGTTAAGTGACGTTTATGAGAAAATATCGGCCCGGGCTGTAATTACGTAGCTTTGTTGTAACACACTCGGTCTCTTTGAAACCGCGTCGACCGTTTCGCCGTATACCTTCCGAATATACCTATTGTTCGGATTAAACGCGTCGACTGCGAAATATAAGCGGATATAACGAGATAACAGAAAGAAGCGCGATCGATCTCAGCTAATATAAACATTCCCAACGGACCTGACATTTAATAAAGAAACAACTAACAGATTTGTAAATAACAATGTTTTCTCAACAATGTTTTAAGTATTTTTATATTTTTTATTAGAAGTCTGTTAAAAAATAATTATAACAAATTATCTGTTTAAATTATATAAAAAATATTTACATATTTAAAGTTATCAACTAAAATTTAAAACATTAAAAAAATACTTCAAACATCTAAATAATTACTTAATAAACTTTGAATCCTAACAATTCTAACTAATATATGAATTTTTTTTGTTGCAGGTGAGTCAAGTTGAGTTTACCGGGAACAGGAATTTACACATTAACGTAAGTGAATCCCCGCATTAAGATTCTTAGGCGATTTTATCGTTTGTTTCGCATTATTGTGAAACTCGATTGCAATTTTAAATGAGCTCGCTCGCACGTGACGAGACAGTAATGTTCTATTACCGAGGCTCTGCGAACGGTAATAATCGATATTGCCGAGCGCGCGGTTAAGCGGTCGATTTATATTCAATGTCACTCCAGTCGTTCTTTGCAATTTGACATCTTTGAGACGTTGCGTCGTAGGAAGTCATTACGGATCCGCGCCCACAATCGATACCCACTTCTCCGTTATTAGAACAAGCCATTAAATAGTCTTTCAACCAAGTTGTTTTCAATGTTAACACAGATACACGTTTTCAACTTTAATCGCGCGGAACGCAATCTCCGTATAGGAGATTGTTCGATTGAAATGTCCTTCGCGAATTGTTACACAACAGCTACGAAAAAAAAAACACGATTACGACGTTTGTATCGCGATATTCTCTAAATGAAAATGACGCGATATTGGAGAAATCGCGCGCGCGAGACTTTTATTGCGTACAACGGGATTTACCGACCCAGAACAATTCTCTCTGCGAAATCACTTCCTTTCCCCTTCTTTCATTTTCGATACGGTATCAAAAATACGCGGAGAGTCCTTAAGAAAGTATATAACTCGTTTCTTCGGCGGAGATCATTACTTTTAGCGGTGTGGCGATTCATGAACTAAAGCGCCCCGCTTTGGCACGAGTCACGATATCGTTTTGTTCGCTTGATCCTTCGATCGTGCCAGATTTAATGGTTTTCCGTTAATCCTCGCAACCCTTTCGAGAGTAGAAGATGATGAGGAGGCGAGGACTGAGAGAGGACGGCCGGACGTGAGGTGGATGAGAGTGGTCGAAAGTACCGGGGACAGAAACGAGAACGCGAGGAGGGTGTAGAAGACAAGGGGAGGGGAAAAACAAGAAAGGCCGTAGAAGAAGAAGAAGAAGAAGAAGTGGAAGAGGCGGAGGTGGAACGACGAAGAAGAAAAGAAGGAGTTAGGGTTAGGGTCAGGTTAGGGGTTGGAGCAGAGCAATAAGGAATTATTGCGGTACGATCGACAAACGGCGACTACGTGGCTGCACTACGGAAGATTCTCTCCGGCCGAGCGACTTCCCTTCCACCATCGCCCTTTTTCTCTCTCTCTCTCTCTCTCTCTTTCTTCTTTTCTCTGCTCTCCTTGGACTTCCGCTCCCGCGCTATGCCGTACCCTCGCGCCTTGCCCACGAAACCTTCCAGACTCGTCAATATGTAATGTTCGAAAGCGCTACGGCTTCGCCACCCTCGCCTTCGCGTTTGACCGTCCTACGTGGAATAGAAGATTCTTTCTCTAACCTTGTATATTTCAGTGGACGCGTCGAGCAACCGGGACAGGTCGATCCTGTAAACTACGTAGTTAATTCCCGACGCGGAATATCGATACGATTATGAGCAGAGAGACGTCTCAAAGCGATCTCTGATTTTGACAGTCGCGCGTCACTGTCTCATCGCTTTGCCGTACATTTGTTTAGAAATTTATTTTGACAAATAGTTCGAGACGAAAGTGTAAAATCTCGACAATATGAAAATTATCTTCAAAAACAAACGTCGATTGTGTTACATTTTTTTCTGCGCAGTCGTCAATTTTATTTTCGATATTCTTTTTGTATAAGAAATTTATTGTATATCCAAATGCAATAAGGATCGAAGTCGGGGCTAACATGCAACGTGTTCAAAGCTAAAAATATCAGGCGATACCTCCGCGACGAAGTTTTATCGATGCATCTGTTTTGTTTGTCGAGGGAAATCCAGTTTATCGTCGTCGTCGTCGTCGTTGTCGTCTTCGTCGTCGTCGTCGCCGCCGCGCAAAACCAATTTCGTCTCCGCTTTCGAAGCCTCCATATCGGGCGAACATTAAGCGCGACGGCGCGCAGGCGAGCTCGATTTATCAACGCTCCGCAAAGTCTCCCTCCTCAACGAGTCGCCGTTTCCGCTCTTGATAAGAATACAAATAGGCGCGCAGCTGCTGCGTCTGTGTGTGCAGCTTGTTAGGTCATCGAGTCGATTACGAGCGCGGATGGCACCACCGTGACGTTATTTTTTTTTTCCCCTCAACGCTTTATTAACTCTCGATCGAGCACGAAGTTGTATATTGGCCGATGCCATCTCGCGCGTTTTTTTTCGATCGTCATTTTTTCCCGACGTGTATGAATCGTCGTCGTCGTCGTGTCGCAAAAGGCGAACGTATATCGTAGGCGAGGCACCATGTGCGCGACGCATGATTGCGACCGTTCTCCGACGGTAAATTGAAAAATTATGCGTGTACTGCGCGCCAGCCGCAGCGCGCTGCCTTTGGCAAGGGCATTATCGTCGATGGGAAATAATACGACACGCGTATACACCGTCTCTCGTATCGAAGCTCTCTCTCTCTTTCTCTCTCTCTCTGTACGTGGATTTCCCACTTTACACACAAGCACCGCTCGCGCCCGATTTCTTCTTTTCTTTCTCCCCTTTTCCACTTTTACGTTTGAATATCCTGAAAGACGCGAATACCGACCTTTACGCGCGGTTCATTACCTACGAATGCGAGCCGCACGTCGAGCGTGTGTTGTAATAAATATGCGCCGCGCACGAGGAACGCTGCTTATCAACTCCCGATGCGCGAATCTCGAGGACCGGAAACGTGTAACGCGAGAGTTCCGTGGATCGCTTACTTTATTTGCATAGTTTTTTTTTTTTTTTTTTTTTTTTTTTTCACTCGACTGTGTGTATGAGAGAAATAAGACCAGTAAGAGCCGGGCGCAAAAGTTTTTAACATGGAAATTAATACGTTGTAACTTCGAAAATCTATATATAATCGTATATTTGCATCTCTGATATATAAAAAAATATTCTCTTCTTTATATGTTAATATTTTCTAATTAATAATTTATTTGTTAATATTTATACTGTCACGAAGATGCGTCACGAAATTGACCAAATTTGTTCAGAACATTGGAAAAATTCCAAATTATTTTAAATAGCGCGAGATACAAAGCGGGGAAGAAAAGTGTTCGAAAATTTTACAAGTGAATTTCGATATTCCGCGATACGCTTCCCCGCGCCGTCAGAAATTGGCATGCGTCCTAAACGATAAATGACGATGAATGACGGCTCTTCTATGATTATAACCGTGGCCAGTGCGTAGGATTATTCATACTGATGCGCGCATGCATATATGTATGAGAAGCGGGAGAAGCAGCTTCTGTCGGACATTAAAATTGGGGAGAGATGCAACAATATACGAAATGATTTGGTCGCGGCGTAGGGAACGGAATTGTCAATCGACGTTTTAATTGAGACGGAGCTTTAATGCACGCACCGCATAGGAGTTTAATGACACACGTGTGCGTGAGCAGTTTTATGAAATGCAGTGATTGACAGGGTGGCGATTAAATGTCAGTGATCAAACGTCAGTTTTTGCGTGAGCGCAGAGAGTTTTTTTTTTTTTAACTGTTGTTACAACTGACACATGTGTGTTCTTTGTTTATAAACAATCACTTTCGCGTCGTTTTCTATTTATTTCGAAAAGCATTTGGGGGTTTGATCACTGATTAAATTTGCCGCGTCGATCTCATCCGTAAAATCATAGAAACTTTTAGAGAATTTTACAGTGACATAAAATAATTGTTGCAACGACCGGACATTAAATATTTCTTTAATATAAATCTCACATTGGAACATTTATCTCGACGCAAAATGTATTTCAACAGAGAGACGCATCTAACCGTAAGAAAATTGCAGTTGAAAATTCTCACTACGTATAATTCGCGCAAATTTGTCAAGTTTTATGACACTGGATATTGTCTGGCAAATGAAAGAAGACACGCGCGCACGAATTAATGAGCATATCTATGATCAAGTAGCGGCAGATGAGCAAAGTTTGGGGATAGTAATGTTACGTTGGAGATGGGGGGTGATAGTAATGCAGCCGGGGTGAGGTTCGTATAGCTCGAGACCGCTCTAGAACAATGCCTTATCGAGCAACATTGTCTACTACCGGCTGGGTCGGAGCCGGCAAATGTGCGTACGACAAAGAGAGAGAGAGAGAGAGAGAGAGAAACACGGAGAGATGAGGGTGGACTGCCAGAGAGTAGTGAGACGCGCACATAGGAGGATTGAGGATGAGCATTTCGGCGGGGGTTATCTCGTACACAGCGTACACACATTGTCCGTTTCTACACAAGGTCAGCCGTAGAGAGACGATGCGGTCTTCCGATCAAATTGGATCTACTGAGAGAGTTCGGGAGTATCGGGTCGACCGCAACGGCGCAAATCCACGGGCGACCACGAAATATTCCGTGGCCGCAACCTCCCCTCCTGTTCTCTTCCCATTCGCTTCGCGGATCCCGCGTCCCGCTCCCGCGCTTCGCCTCACAGAGACCAACCGCACCCTCTTTATATTTTCGACGCCGCCGCCGCCACCGCACGGCCGAAATGCAGATCGTCGCGCGGAGATTCTGCATAATTCCGAATTCCGATTCGCGCGAATTAAGGTTTCACTCCGGAAAGAGGAGAGGATTTCTCGAAACAGCAAACGAGGGAGCAGTTTGAACTCTGACCCTCTCTCGCAAACATGAATTATCGTCGCGCGGAGAAAGAGCATACTGCTGATCTGCGCGCTCTTTTCCCGCGGGTCTTGAATAATTTTTTGAAGAAAAAAAATTATTATTTTATATCGCTGGAAACCTTGTGCGATTATAAACGAAGCGATCGGAGAGATCTGCGCGAGAATGACTTGAGGGACACGAGAAACGCTGAAAACAGCGTAGATTGGTAAAAAAAAAAAAAAAATATCTCGCTTGGATAACGAACAAATTGAAAGTTCGTTTCGATTACCTCGTGTCGGGTTGTATTTAGGACGTCGAGAGTGAATCACACTTAATCAAGAGCGATCTGGGAAAGTGCGCGCGCGCGTTCGCCCGCGCGGGAAAGAATCGATTGCTCCGTTTTTCATTCCGCTACATTCAGACACCGAGCCGAGTGGTTCCCCGACCAGTGTTATCTGCGGGACGGAAGACCGCCCGAGAGACAATCCGAGGATGATGACCGTTTCGATAGTTTCCTCCAATCTGCTCTTGATCGCTGACGACCGGATTCGAGTTTTTCTTATTGCTTACACTGCGAAATAATACAATAGCTCGGCGAAAGAAACAGAGGGAACGGTGTTGTGTTTTATTTTCGCGTGATAGGGCGACAGGCACGTCTTATTTTTTTTGCGGGCGAAAACTATCAGATAAAAAAAAAAAATTATCTAATCACGCGTGTAGAGGCCGAAGTGTTTCCGAAGCGACGATACATCGAGTACAGGCTCGACTATCGCATTACCGCGGTTCTCTTTGCCTCGCCTCGAGGCGAGAAACGGCTCCTGACAGGGACGAGAAAAGCAGAGAAGGAGAAAGAGAGCGAGAGAGAGAGTCCGCGTAGGAAGGCGCGTGACGCGAGCTAGCCTCGAGCAACGCCTCTGGAGGATGTTTCTCACCTCCCTTGTCCGCTCAACTCCTCGCACTCAAAGTGCTAATGAGTGTCGCCTCGTAAGCCAATTAATACTCCTCCTCTCTTTTCCCCGTCTATCCTACCGGAGAGGTAGCTTGCGAACGAGCAAAATGCGGGAGCTCGACATAGAGGTGGCGAGGGCAACGTCGGGGGGAGGGGAAAGGGGGCAAGTCGCTCCTTTGGAAAGCCGGGACCTGCTACATGACCAGAATACCCCGCGGATTTGGTATGCCGGCCACGCCTGACCGCCGCACACCACCTCCTCGTCAAGTGAACTCCGGCGTAAGGCGCCGGCAAACCACCCCTTAACTACCCACCGCCCCCGCAACGATCTCCAGACCGAATCTCCCGGAAGCACCTAACACCTTCGACGCCTCCGTCGTCGCCGCCGCCGCCGCCGCCGCCGCCGCCACCACCACCACCACCACCACCACCACCACTACCACCACCACCATCATCACCATCACCATCACCACCACCACCACCACTCACGTCTACACCTCTGTTACTTCTTAAGGAGCGGCGCGCGACAAGGTGTATGTGTGTGTGTGTGTGGGCGGGCCGCCGCTTCCACCACAAGCCCTCTTCGTCGAGTACTTAGAGAGACGCTCGTAGGGCGGCACGGCGGCGTTACTTCTTACTTAAAGACGCCGAGGACTTATGACGCGCACGTGACGGAGTTTCAGACTGCGCCGAGTCAGCTCCGGCGGAAAACTTTACGCGCCGGACAACGCGGAAACGGTCGGAATTTTTTGGGTCAGCTCCGATTGAACGTCGTAAGTCGGGGCTTTACGAGATCGAGAGGGAGGACTTCGGAAGACACACACATACACACACACACATACACACTCACACATTCGCCCAAGTATTTTCTCTCGATATAGATCGACGAGTTCATTTCCGGCGCAAATTTACGAGCTGTCGCGCGACCGACTGCCAAAGGTCAAGTTTTCACATCGCGAATAAGTCCAGCGAGAAAAACCAACCCCGTTGTTTCTCGTGCAACACTTTTCACGTGCGATCCGAAGTTTTTAACGTTTCCGAGTAGTAGCGCTAAGTTTTCTCGTCAGTCTCGTTCTCGCCGCAGCACACGGCTTCGTGTGATAAATCGTATATACGTAGACGAGCGCGAATACTTAGGGACACGAGTAGAACAGGAGTGGCGGGGACGGCACGGTGTTACTTCTTACTTAAAGGCGCGGAGGACTTATGACGCGTACGTGACAGAATTGTAGACTCGAGTCGAGCTCGACCAAGTCTCCGAGTGCTGGTGAACGCGACCAGCTTTTGGGGGATGCCGCCGTTGTCGCTTCTTCTCTTCTTCTTCTTCTTCTTCTTCTTCTTCTTCTTCTTCTTCTTCCGCTTCTTACTTAGCTCGTCCCATCCCTTTCTCTCTCTCGATTCTTCGCCTTCCCCTTCCCTCCCCCTGTCGCCCTTTCCGTTAGCAGACGCTGCGACAATAAAGTTACAGAGAGGGTCGCGGGAGTTCACGGGAAATTGAAGTTTCGCGCGACAAATTGTCGACGGACTGCCGTCCTACCGGATGACGAACTTTCTAATCGTGCCCGTGGTACGTGGATAGTACTTGAAACGGTTCTTGACGGCGACGGGTACGGACAGGACGAAGGTACTAGAGAGACCCTGCTGGAACATTGACGGCGACAGAAATCAAATTAATCCTCGAAAAAAGACGCGTGAGAATTACACAGTTTCTTCGAGCTATTGCGTAAATAATAACGAGTAAATATCTTATTTTGTTCATTTCTTACATATCGTGTTGCAATATTATGTCATTGAATAAATAAAATAGTCAGACAGCTGCGCGCGCACAGAGACCGAAATTAATTTCTTCGTAAAAAGAGTTTATAAAAGTTTATGGGATTCTATTTTTCTTTACGTACTGTATTTATGTTCTTATTGGTTGTAAAACTCCAAGCAAGCTATGCGTAAAAGCAAGCTATGTATAAAATGGAAATTAATTTCTTCGTAAAAAGAGTTTACAAACGATTTATTAATCTTTTTTTTTTGTACTCACACACACAAGAGAGAGATTAATCGTCTAACGAATTTTAAATACAACATAAAAACAGGTTTAGCTAAGGATTAAAATATGCTTTCGATATTCTTTATAACGTTTTTTTTTTTTTTTTTTTTTAAAAACGATATTATCTGTTTGATGCTTCTATATTAGAATACTCGTCTCTCTGAATTTGCGTAGCATTTGCGCTCTTTTTATATCTCTTATAAAAAAAAAAAGAAAACAGCGATGTACGGCGATATGTACACAGATGGTAATCAATACACCGTGTGTGAAAGTGTGGGATCGTTCATTATTCGGTGATGGAACGCGATTGATTCGGGCCATCATAGTGTATCGAATTCTGCCATTACGCCCGCGGGATTATCAGTGAATAAAACTAAATTAAATATTGCTCTATCGCGCGCATTTGCTTTAGATTTGCCCAGACACGGTCTTTTTATTTCACGAAAGAACAGAACTCTCTCCCGCGTTTTTGCAACAGCATATAGATATAATGTAATAATGTAAAATAAAAAAAAAAAGTTGATTTTGGAAAACGGTACATGCGAATAAATACAAATCGATGTTTCCTCCGGTAAATATGTAAATTATAGAATTTTACATACGCGCAAATTTGCAAGCGGTTCAGCGCGATGAAACTTTCTTCGCGATCGAAATTAAACCAACTTACGACTCAATTATATTCGCGATTATTTCGCGCGCACGTTCAATTCTCATCATTAAATAAAGTATCGATGTCGCGAGGGCGGGCGAGTTAAATGTCACTCTATTAGGATGTTTTTGCTTTTTCGATTAGCTCATCGCGCCCGAGGTGCGACGGACTATAAAAATACACACGATTAAAAACGAGAAAAGCGGGGAGGGGGGGAGGAATCCCGTACATTACAGCACATTAACCGCGTTATCTGTATCATCATCGCTCGTTTTGTTGTATTCGTATATCTCATTTCGCGTTTCTCATTAACTTTTCCGCATTACGTGACAGCCAACGGTATCTCTATTTGGACGAATTACATTTATGGAGGCGCTCCCTCCCCCCTTTCGGATCCTGCGCAGGATGATGGATCGTACATACTGGCTTGTCTTTGTAGTTTACGAGCGGCGCGAGCTGATCCGATTAGGTTCAGGTCGAATTTGGTCGAATTAGGGATCTATTTCGACCCTTCTTGATTGCGAAGCCTCGGCCGCTATATTATTTATCGGTCGCGCTCGTACACGTCACTCGGGTTACACGACTATGTACACCGGGAAGGTGACTGTGGTTAGCAAAGTATTTTTTTTTAGTTACGCGCGCGCGAACACACAGTAATTGTAAGTAGTTGTAATTATTTCTTTAAAATGTCCGGCAATTAGGAAAAATCACCTCGTGCACGCGTTCTCACACGTAAATTCTGCGTTTGTCGGAAACACGTTCGCAAAATGTTTGACCGAGGAGTAACGCGTGCGCAAATACAAGTAATTACATCGCGTGCGGATTGTAACGCGGACGACGCAAATGACGTTCGGTGATGTTTCGCGTCTACGCGGCGAGCGAAGTAATTCACACGTCGTAATCTCGCACAAGTGGCCGGCGTTATGTTTACCTTTATAGAGAGTGGCGGTGGTGTTATAGTCTCTCCTCGGTGCCTGAGGATGGGTTTTCGCCAAATTACATTTACCGCCGTCGTGTGTACAAATGACGAAAGCCCGCGACATCTATTCTACGTCACTCTCTCTCTCTCTCTCTCTCTCTCTCTCTCTCACTGCGGGTGCGGCGCGCGGGGGTAGTTTACGAGCGACATGTGCCGCCGCTCGAATTAGGCTTCTAGCGCGACGGCACCTGCCGAAGCGTTCCGCATTGTCATGCGAGGCAGTCCCTATAAAACCGAGATTGCCGAGGGATCGAAAGTTATGGCCGGTCGTCTTTCTCTCCTTCTTTCCATCCCTCTCGCTCGCTCCTGCATGTCTACTAGTGCCGCTACCACTACTACTAGCTTCTCTTCCCTTCTTCCAGTATCTTCCTCGCGTCTCGCGGCCTATGAGGAGACGTACGGCTGACGGCGTACTTGTGCCATACCCTCTCGTCCGAACCACCTTTTACACGTTTCCCCTCTGCGCGAACGGGAAGACGTTCTTTCTTTCTTTCGTTCGATCGCGCATCTGAATATCGCTGTATAAACCATTCCTTTGCCTCCTCCTCCTCCTTCTCCGTATATGGCTACTCGTTCCGGGAAAAACGAATTCCATTTTCCTCGGTAAGAACTTTGCGCACTCAAGAACTTTTGCGCTTTACATGTTTCGTCGCCGTTTGGCGGAGAGGTTGCCCGGACGGGTCAGTGGTTATATCCGTGCGTCGTCGCGTCGCGCGCTTTCTTTCTGTCTCTTCTCGCATAAAACTACGGACGGAACTCACGGCAGAAATTGCGGTGCTACACGCCGCGGACAGTTTCTGAAATTTCGCCTTTGTGCTATATACCAGATGTCTATAATTTTGGTTCTACGTTCTCGTACGTTAGATGGTTTCATTAGCGCTGATGCGATCAGGCGAGCGTGTTGCCAAGTCGGCAATATTAAACGAGCCGGTGCAGGTGCAGTGGAAACGTTAGAGAGAGAAAGGGAGAGAGAGAGAGATGTGTAATTCGTTGAAGATAAAGCGGCGGCAAATCGAAGGTAAATGCGGCAGAACAATCGCGACGGAACCGCGTGCGTCTGACGGTCCTGCAGGCGTCGTTATATCTATTCTCTCTCTCTCTCTCTCTCTCTCTCTTACCCTTGCAGCGCTTCCGCTTCAAGCTCCCCCTTCGTCAGAAAGTCAGAGTAGTCTCTCTCTCTCTCTCTCTCTCGAGAGAGAGAGAGATATCGAAGTAGGCCTCGCTTACTGGGAGAGACGGACGCTTTTCCGTCGCTGACAGAAACACAAGACGGACAGTAAGGAAATGCCGCGACTCGAATCGGTTGTTTTTGACGGTCCGCCGGATTGCAGATGCGCTCCCGTCGCAAAAACTCGGCTATAGGATCACACGCACGAAAGAGAGAGAAAAACGCGCGTTATCAACAACTTCTTTTTCAACATAGTCGTTGAAGCTGTCGCAACAAGTTTTCTTTGATATGTACATCGTATCGTTATTTTATTTAAAGAGTGTGAACTTTGTTTCTTTGAATGTAAATAATTTAATTTCGCATTTTGCGCGTCTGCGTCTTCCAAGCGCCGTGCGAAATCACCGAAAAGACTGAGGCGATTTCAGTTCGTCGTCGGCGCGAAAAAAAAGAAGAAGAATAAGATGTGATAGCGCCGGGGTAGTGGAAACATTTCCAGAAAAGTAGGATCAAGGAAAGATACTCCCGTCTGAGAAACTGACAGAGCGATTCGTATTAACTGCTCTCTCCCCATCCTCTTCGTCTCCTCGGTTCCTTTTACCGGCATCAGTCCGTTAGGCGCGCCAATCTTTGAGTTAGCTACGGTTCTCTATCTCCGTCGTCGTCGTTTCGTTTATGATTCGCTTCTCGGCATCTGCGGATCTCTCGTCGCGCGCGCACGTTTCGTCCTTCTCTAATTTGCATGAGTTATTTTGTAAGGATTAATGAATAGCTCGTAATCTTCAAAGCGCAATCTGTATATTCGCGTGCGCATTTCAATATTATTAATTTAATATTCTGATATAATCAAGAAGAGTTTTATGTCTCTTGTTGTTCGCGCCGCGTTTGCAACGATGTTTGCAACGTAGAAAGAAAAATAACATGCAAAATCACGCCAAGGAAAATTAATATATGTATCAATTGTATATTATATTTTATATTTAAAAAAAAATCCATATATAGATTAATAATTATATATATATTTTTTAAAACATATAAGCGTACTTAAATATTTTATGTTAATATATATATTATTATGTACATGCGCACGCAGTTTGTTTACGCTCTCGATAAACAATCGTGTATGGTCTTTAACATGGCGCGTTGAGGGAAAAATAAAAGGGGTTGCAAACTATACGGAGAAATACACACATCGAGTTTTCCACAGCGCGCGCATTGAGCTTTAGAATAAATTTTTCCGGATAATCTAATATCTAGGATCTCTCTCTCTCTCTCTCTTTTTTCGAGATCAAAAGTACATTATGCGACGTATGCATGTGTGTGTGCGCGGTGTATTTCGCTTTGATATTTTACTGCGATAACTTTTTTGCCGAAAACCTGTTACGTAGTTCCGCGAATGGGATCGAGAGAATATTTATTTCTCTCTCTCCCCAAGTTCAAAAAGCATTATTCATCAAATGCGGCTGGCACGGATTCACAGTTCCCGGTTTCGTGTTTGACCGATGGTTTGCGATGGTTCATTAATATCGACGTTACCGTGTAACGCGTCGGAATTCCATGGTGGAATGCATGCCGCGCGTCGAATTTGCGGCGAGCAAGTAATTCAACAGCGGACAGAGAACACTCGCGCGCTCAAGAAGACTCAATAGCGAAGAAGTTACACGGTGTAACATCGTAGTTTGCTGGTCATTTCTCTTCCCTGCCGATAAACGACGGGAAAAAACATTGAACGCATCGACGATTTTACTTACCCTGACATTTTCATAATCGATCTATATATTGCGCGCAAAATTGAAACGTCGTATCTTGAAATTTAAAAGAGCGCGACATATATTTTTATGGTTTAACAAAATTCCAAGGTAAGCAACTCTTTGCGCGAATGACTTTGTCATAATTATTTAATAAATTATTTATTTAGATATTTAGATATTTAAGATATTTTAAAGTTTTATTTTATACAAATAAAAACTTTAGAAAGCTGAGCAATCAAAAATGTGTAATTTTCAAAGTAAATTAACAAGCTATTTGGGGGAAATAAGAATCTAGTATTTAAGAACAAAAACAACAGCTGCATTACCTCTATAAAATTTGCATCTGCATGCGATGCTTCTTCAGCTTATCGTCGCGAGTAAGGAACCGGGAGGTTTTTGTCACGTAGAATCTGTTATTCGGTCTCTCCGTGGCCCAGATGAAAATTCTTTCTCTTTCCCTTTCTCTCATTCTCCTTCTCCTCTTTTGTCCCTGATTCAAAGGCCGGAGTAATTAGATTTGAGTTTTGCAAACTTGATTGGCCTGCTCTCGGCCCCGAGGCTACGGCGAATTTTATTACAGACTCACAAACGACAGAGCACATATAGCCGACGGAATGAAAATTCTTCCGGCCAGCGTACGATAAAAACATTATCTCTGACGAACAAAAAAAAAAAAAAAAAGAACACGGGAATATTAGTTCGCACTTGTTCGCTCGACTGTGTTATTACGTAATAATCGCGCGCGTGTAAGATTCCTGTTTCACACACACACATTTTTATCCGAAATCCGAAAAGTGATAACAAAACAAACGGAATCATTGATAGTTTTCTGTTTGCAAAAACAATATTTTCATTTATTCGAAATTATCTTAAAACCTCTCGGGGACTTCACGAGAGACGGAACACCTGTCCATCCGATTAAAGAAGTAAAAGTATTTTCTCGCTTTTCCCTTCGGGCTGTCCCCTGTCTTTCCTCGTCTTCTTTATTTATTTATTTTTTTTCTTTTTTCTTCCACCGTCGCCGCTTATTTTCAAGCTTTTCCACCGTGCTCCGATTCGCCTCCGTGCGCGAAACGTACGCCTGGCAGGTCCGATTTCGCCCGTCTCGCGGAAAACGACCTCCTGATTGCTGAGAAGACATCTTCCGTTGGTGTCCTCCAAGTCCTTCCGCCTCTTTCTCGGGTTTTTCCATCGTTCTTTTCGAGGCAGAAGGATTCTTACGGCCACGGCGGCGAACACGCTTGGTCGGACGCGTGTCCCGGTTCGCCATGGGATGGAAACGGGCCGGAGAAGTCCCGGGTGAAGATAGGGTAACTGTATCGGCAGGCGGAAGCGATGTTCTCCCGGGGTTTATCGAGAAACGTCGCTCGTTTATCGACGACTACTATCCGCCGTCTCGCTCAGGAATACAATTTCGAGAGAGTCCGGGACACACCGGGCGGGCGAATAATTCTCGTTTCTCGCCTTCGCGTTTACTCCTCGTGCGCGCCGAGGCCGGCGCACTTTCACGCTCTCTCGGCCATTTCCATTCCGAGTAATTTTGATTCGGGTGTGTTACGAGACGTATCTCTGGTCTTTTCTTCCCCAGAGATTTCCGAGCGTTTCCGAGTTTTTAGAGCGAAACGCGTTTAATCGAACACTATTTTCCCTTCGCGCGAGTTTTGATTCCGGAGAAAATAGTTTGTTGTCAATAAAATTCGGATTAGAAACTCCAACCGATCCGAGAAAATCAAGACAATTTGTATGTACAAAGTAGTTCGTTTTTAGTTGAATAAAAAAATAGTAACATTATTGTTTTTTTTTTTAGAAGAGGCTGCCTCATTTTTTTCGGGAAAGAAGCAATTTTCGCTAAACATGCGATACCGCGTATCGAATGCTCCGCATATTGATATCGCGATTGTTGTTGTATGTGGCGGTAAAATAAGATTGCGCTAAAGAAAGAAAATTCTTCGACACAATATACGTCGCGTCCTCAAGAAAAGATAATCAATAAGTTTCAAGGTTCGCGAGCGACTCCTTTTGTTGATCGCCTTCTTGACTCGGCGAAGTTTTGAAACCGCGTGATCGCAAAATAGTTCTACACTAATAAAATCATAATAAAACTCTCGGTAAGCATTCCGAGAGTGATCTCCGTTAAAATGGAATTCTTCTTCTATTAGCATTCTTCTTCGTTTATTACGGAATTGTCCGGACAAATATCGGTGAATATTACGTAAATTAATAGTCGCAATAGTTTAGTCACGTCTGTTAAGTTAATTTGCCGCAAAAAAAAAAACCATTCGGTCATTGTGGAATATTTGTCTTAGTATCATGATCAAATCATCTCGAGATATCCCTCGAGACAACGAGTATACAGATCGGATATGAGCGACACATTTCTCACGACCTTCTCTCTATTCTTCCTTTTAGCGTCGCGACGTACCATAGAAGCTGTCTTTCAATTATCGCGCGTGTCACCCTTCCTCGAAATCCAGGGGGTAAATTTTCGTTCTCTCCCGATGCCTCTCGCGCTCTTAAATTCGGTTTTCCCATTTTTCAACGCTCCTCTTTGTTCCCCGCGGGTTCAACGGCGGGATAGGCAGACACGGCCGTTTTCGGCGTAGAAGACGCCGTCGTTTCCCTCTCTCGTTTATCGAGGAACGTCGATCGCCGCCGCGAGCAGAAGACTGCAATTTTGAAGCGAGACTCCTCGCCTCCTCGCGCCGAGACTCTCCTCTCTCTCTCTCTCTCTCTCTCTCTCTCTTCTTTCCCGACATCGTCGGTCGGCCCGCCTCTTATCGCGTTTATCGTACTTTCTCGTTTCTGACACGTTTGCGCGAAAGTCATTCTCAATCGATAACCGACGTCTGGTTCTGCCGCGGTCTCACGAAAACGCGCATCGTTGGAAAGTATGTTTCTCTCTTTCTCTCTTCCCTTGTCTTGTCTCGCTAAAAAAAAAAACGCGCTATTTGCTAGGCGGCAACGTTTTCTTAGATTTCGCGGTGGATTTTTTTTTGTTCGTGAATATACGTCGAGCGGATACGCGTTGGTCATATTGATTGCGCATATCAGTGCAACCGATAAGCTTATTGGTGAGAGAGCTTATTGCGTTTTTTGAGCGTTTCAGTTTTATCGCTTCGAGTATTCAGTTGGACTCGTTTCGATCGGATTTCGCAATTTCCCGCTCTCTGACCGAGAGGAGAGTCATCGAATATGCTGTCGCTTATTGCGCAGCTTTAAAAAAAAAAAAAAAAAAAAGAAGAAAAAGAATTTCTTATATTACTTATCGGATTTTTCGACACTTTGGCGCGTTTAAAAACTCTCACATTTCAATTGCTTAATTATCTTGAAATCCGTTAACTGAAACTCGACGCGAAACTTTTGCTCTCGTTGTTATATAATATTGTCGAGGCTGTGCACAGACCGAAGAAAGTCTAATTCACAGTTTCGACTTCGACTATATGATTCGGCATTGTTTGGTCCTCCGGTACCTAAAGTTTGGAGATAGCAGCGCGCAGCTTCTTGGGGCACTCTGTATACTCCGAAGTCCCCGGGAGCATTGGGGTGTCTAAGCACAAGGGAGCGGCGATGACAAGTCTCTCCGATTAATTCGTGTCTCGCGTCGGAAGATTGTTCAACATCTTGCGCGACGCGTGCGCTCGGCAAGACGAAGCTTTACATACATATAACGAGGAGGAGGAGGCGATTTCTTCAATCTTTGTGTTTTCTCTTTCGCTGAATAATTATTACGAGGACTATAGCAGATTTTAAAATAGAGCGTCAGACAGAATTCGCTTGTACACGCAATACATCCTGGACTCCCTTAAATTGTCGCATTTTTATACCTTTAATTATCACGTGTTCCTCCGCAATTCCAGGCTACTGGGATTTTCTACAGACTGAGTATGTATGTACATACATACACACGTACACACGGTTCGGCCATTTACCGGCGGGGCCATTTACCGGTTGGCGTACTAAACGTAGTTATTCACGATAGGAGAGGCGCAACGAGCCCGTTCAATCTCCATTGGGAATTCGGTACGGCCAGCTAATTTCGGAGTCTGTTATCGACGCGTCGTAGGATTTTCGACTCCCATTTATTTCTGGCTCCCAGCTCGCCTTCTTCGCGGCTCTGCGGAGCCGTAAAATGCCGACATACTCTTTCTCTCTCTCTTTCTCGTCGCAGATAAGATATTTATTAAAACGTATAAAAATATAAAAATAAAGATATATAAAACTCGGAAACTCTTCTGTCGATCAAACGTCTTCTCCTCTTCCCTCCCTCTTCATCTTCCCAGTGAGCGCGTCGAAAAAAAGTCTTTATTGCAACGAGATTCAAGGAGAATTTCATTAGTCGCTTCTCGGGATTATACTGCGAGAAAACGCTTTTTTATTATTATTATTATTATTTTATATCTTCCACGTACAATATTCTGCCAGTGTTTATCTCACGCGATGACAAAACGCAACGAATTGGCGTCATCGAGTGACGCGAGACGGAAAAAGAAGTTGTTTTCGTCTTACGTGCGAAGGCGTTGAATCTAATTTCACTTAATTTAAAGACAGAGAAGTGTTTTATAACACCCAACTGTTATTTATTAAATTTAATTACACATGCTGAGATTTTATGTTGAAAACAAAAAATTTCGTAAAAAGAGATAGAAATTTCTACAAAAGAATAATCTCCTTCGCCGCCCGTGAGACACGTCGGCGTATCTTGAAAAAATACGCTGAGAAAAAAATTTCAATCCAAGAACGCGGAGGCGAAATGCAATTTGTCTTAAAGGAAGATAAAACGAACAGATGTAAGCTGAGTAATGTTCCGCCTTCGCGAGTCTTTATTGTGAATTTGTAATATATTAGTAAATATATTATCAGGACGAAGATCGGAATCTCGTGAAATTATTATGCGAGAGAGTGAGACGAGATGTAGCGACATTAGACAGAAACGGGGAAGGGGGGCGAGGATGTACCCATTGCAAATTAAACACTTAAGAGGAAGCGTTTTCAGTGAAGTCATACGATTCAATTAAAAACTGAAGTAATTGGATTACTTTACCGATGTTGTTTGCAGTCTTGAACGAACGGCGTTTAACTTCCTTTTCTCTGGCGATAACTCTCAACCCCGTCTTAAGCATCCAATTATCGTTTATTGCGCTTACGAGTCGTATTCTCTTCTCCCGCTCGATTATTCATTTCTGCGTCGATTTTTTGAATCGAATTTCCATTAAAAACCTCTCCGGTTGTTGTTTTTTGTTTTTTTTTTTTATTCGTCGCTATAGAGATTCTCTCTGCTTCTCTTAACTTCTCGCAGCGCGATTATTTTAATCCTCCTCTCTTTCTCTCTCCGTTTCTAAACCTTCTCGTATTCTTTCGCAGTTAATATCTTATAAAAAAGTTTTATCTGTTTCAAGCTTTATGTTTCGAACTCTCTCTTTTTTTTTCCTTATCGAGAGAACGATTTATTCTGTGCGCAATAATCCAACGCGTTTTGCGAGAAATTATAATACGATATTCAAC
>QVOB01023282.1:0-16123 GCA_014839585.1 Pseudomyrmex concolor
TTATATATATACATGTATATATACATGTATATATATAATGTATATATATATATACATTAATGTATATATATGTGTATATATATATATATATATGTATATATATATGTATATATATATATATATATATGTATATATATGTATATATATATGTATATATATATATAAGTATGTACATAAAAATTAAACACATCTAATTTTAAAAATAATCGATTAGAATAATTGACAGAATAATGCTTTTATCTCTTTCTCAATTTTAATTCAAAAATTTGAATTATATCACTGATTTGCTTCTTTATTAAATAATTATTCTCTTTAATTTTTAAAATAATAAAAAATAGAATTAAATTGTTTTAGTTAACAATATAATAACAAAATAATTTTTACATCTGATAGAAAGAATAGGTTAAAATTAATGAATGTTTTTTAAATAAAAACTATAGCTTTATCAACAAAAAATAAGATTTTATTTACGTTTACAAGCTTGAATAAATTAAGTAAATTTATAAAAATGTTAAAAGTTCCGTTATATCACAATCAAAATAAGAATGTTAATTATCAACTTGCGCTAATTGTGATGTGACTTACGTTGGTCAAACAAGAAGAAAATTAAAAATTAGAATTATGGAGCATAAAAATTAGATTAATAGAAAAATTGATATTTTAGTTAGAACATAAAAGAGATAACTACAAGATGATTAACTTTGATTGGAAAGACACAAAACTTTTTACATACTAAAAAGTTTTATTTCTTGAGATCTGCCTCTGAATTAAATGTTCCATATTAGATTACAAAAGAATTCCATTAATATTGATAGAGACAGATTAAAATCTTATATTTTTCTCTTTGAGAACAACTTAAATTTAACACAATAACCGTTTCTCGTTAGTTTTCGTTTTTGACTTCCAAGTAACTTGTTTTCAGAATGTGTTGGAAGAATCGTTATTTATAATCAAGTATTTTGAAGATTGCACATTAGTGTACTGTTAAGTCGATTTTGTGTGAATAACTATATTAATAATTTCTGGTTTGTACTTCTGTCACATTGGTTATATTTCAGTGACTTGATAAGTTTTTTATTTTTTAACGTGACAACTTGATTATAGTTTTTTAGATTGCTAATAATTATACGTGATGTACTCTTGATAGTGTGCTAATGTCAAATTTTTGCTAATCTATTTTTGTAAGATTTGGTTATTTCTTATTGCACAATTTTGATAATTTTAAAAAAACTTTTATTAATGTATGCTTTTTCATATCATTTTTATCGAGTTTTTAGATTTTTACTGATGAAAATCCAACCTTATAGAATTGAAACGTCTGAATTTAAAGTTTTTTTATATTAACATCTTGTAATTTAACTTGCCTTAACTTTATTTTGATGCGTTTATTTATCAATTTATATATATATAATTTTTTTCAATTGTTAAAAATAATTTACATAAGCCAGTCTTTTAAATAAATTTTCAACAAAAAAATTTACGCTCAATTTTCTTCGAAAAAAAATTGGGTAAATATACAGTTATACGGACCATCTTCCGATCTCAACAATTTTGACATATGTTGTCACCTCTCTGAATATGAAGGTTTTAGCCGTCGGTCGTTGTTCATAAAAAAGTAATTAAAAAAAAAACGTAATGAAGAATATTTCTGTGATGCCGACGCTCCACTGTCTTTACTTGTCTATATTGAAATGACCTTGTAGTATTTTCCTTGTAACGATTGACTATTATGTCTTGTTGGGTAAATTTTTTGCCGAGAGATAATTAATCTTTGCATAATTTAACAGAATTGAAAATTTAGTCAACTATAAACCCATGTGAAACCTGGGTGGGAAGTGTATGCGTAGAAACAGTGTGTTCCGCGTCCCCGGGGAGGGACTTCACTATCCAGAAAACTAGGCACATAGGTTTGAATTGAACCTCGCTTTATGTGGAAAGTAACTTTCAACGTAAAGCGAGGTTCAATTCAGATCAATCCGTACTATCATTGTTTCTATGCATATACTTTCCACGAGAAGCGAGATTCCACATGGGTTTGTACTTTTGCAAAGTTTTACTTTTTTAACTCATGCATCATTAGTTGATGTGTAACAAAACTCAAATTGGTGGACACGGTATCATTGTAGAAATCAATGAATAAATAAAATAAAAAAACTGCAGTAACTCGAAAATTGTTTTCCAGACCTCGTTTTATGTGGCTTCTTCCCTCCCCTGCTCGCGCGTATCCGATGAGAATTGTTACACGTTACAAAATCGCATTAAACTTTTCGGGCTAATAACTTTCTAATAAACAACGATTGATGGGCTAAAACCTTCATATTATTATTTAGGGAGATGACCTTGATAACATACGTCAAAATTGTTGAAGTCGTAAGGTTGTCCGTATAACTGTATATTTACTAAGAATTGACTTTTGCATGAAATAACAAATTATGCAAATTGGTCACAATAAAAATCTCTACTTTTTTGCAAAACGTCACAAATTTATAGCCAGTACCGTATTACGCGCTTAAAACAGCTTGTTCACGTTATGTAATTTTTTTTGTTGGATATGTATTACCTTCTTTTAATTTCTTATTCTTGCTTCAAAGAAAACGGTTTTATTCATCATCTGCAATACTTAGTACGAGTAATCCTCTTGCGTGTTATATCAGCACGTGTTTTTTGACTTATGATGTCGCAAGCAATGCATGAGATATTCTTTTTATTTTGTACAGATATATCGCGTACATAAGTCTCAATGTCGCCATTTAATGATCACAACATCAGATTCTGAGTAAAATTTTCAAAGTCTGATGATGTCGTTAAAAAGTCATATTTCGATTATTGCTTAATAAAAAATGTCGAATAGTGACGGTAAAAAAGAATCAAGACCGTCTTTTGAATTGATCGAAGGTTTTGTCCTTTACATAGACTACCAACTTCAATGTAAAAAAAGTGAATTAACGTGATAGTCGATTTATATTTTTAAATCGAAACCGGTTTATTATACACTAAAAAAAAAAAAAAAAAAAAAAAAAAAAAAAACTGAAAAGCTGGTTTTTTTAGAGATTTGCTTGATGCTTTTTGATGACCAACTTAACCGCAAATGATTCTTGTAATATTAATTTTCCACATAGACAAACCGGAATTCAAACGCTTGAAATAGATTACGACGGTGGTCATCATATAAGAAACAAAATTAATCTTTTCTATAACTTCTTTTCATTCATTTGATATTATGAATGAGATTGCGGCGAGTGTTAGAAAGAGAAGACGAAATCTTTCATAATCACATATAAAGTGGATTTTAAATGAATTATTTTTTTCTCTAGAGTTAATGATGTTTTATTATTTTTTGTGAAATTATTATTTATTAGTCTATTTTTTACGTACTGTTGAAATTCAATTCTTAAAAGATATAAAGTGAAAATAACTCATATTATAACATGTATAATTTCGCTAGAATTAGTATATTAAAATGTTGCGAACAGTTTTAGAAGTTGCTATAATATACGTAAAAAATTAAATTAAAATTAATCTGGAGATTTATGGATGGGCGTGCGAAATGTAGAGTGAAAAATCATCTATAGATCGGTACGTTTCGACCGGTTCCGTGAATCTTTAGGCTTCTTAGGTTAATTTTAATTTAATACTTATTACACTTTGTTTCGGAGCTTACTTCTACTTATAAACGTAAATAAATTTAAATAATTTACTTTTAGCAGAGTTATTTATTTTGTTAAATGTGTGGATTATAAACTTGATTTAATTTATTACTTACACAAAATAATATTAAAATCTTAAACATCAGATTCTCAATAGACTCTCAAACTTATTAAAACTTTTTAAGGATTTTATTCAGGAGAGAGAAAGATTGAAATATACGTTACTATAACAAACGTTCAATCAGAATTTCTTTATCAATTTATCAATTTATTCGCCACAAAATTTGCATCGAGAAAATACTCAAATTCAAAAACATGCTAATAATATTATTTATGTATTACGTTAACTAATAACAATACTCACATAGATCCATGTTCGCATGTATGCCGACATGTGAATAAAGAATTAGAAATTTTATGGTCTCTTCATTTTCTCTCTCTAGAGTTATCAATTTCTAACATAATCGCGTAAAGCTGTCTATCTTCAATTCGCACGCATTCTTTTTTTCTTTCATAATTGTAATATATTTAGCACATAAATTTTAAAAATTAATATCACTGACTATATGTAATTATTTACACAAATTATTTATGCATAGTGGAAAGTAAGAACACAATAAAATGAGTCTCTACGTCTGTAAAACAAGCTTCTTTTTTATTCGTTCTATTTTTTATGCATTTTAAGATATTAAGTATTCCTCTCATGCATATGCTAATACTATCTAAAATATTAATTGACGATGGAAAGGGATCGAGCTCTCATCGCCCTGATACAAATTGTCGTCATAATGAGCGGCGAGATCGCTTAATTCGGTCGCTCAAAAATTACTCCTTGTATGTAGACACGTGCGCACGCATGTAAGGAACACATCGTCGCTGTTCAATGTATGTGACCGGGACTATTACGTAAATCGTTCTATACGATGGCAAAAATGGCGAAGGGACGAATACAAGTATAATCGCTCACTCAATTAGCCTCGTGATAAACTCACACTTGCGAGCAACGTGCGGTTTTACAGTGTGCTCTCGGCAACAAATTTTATTGGGGCGTCGTTTATGCAGGCAGTTAGGAATCCTTAATATCCAGGATACTTATAGGTCTTTTACACTGCTCTTTATAACCACCGTGCGCGTCGTTTTCGTAACCTCAAGCTGCGATAACCAAACGAGCGGGTATACGCAGTTTTTTTAAGGAGGCTCCGTCCACAGATTATCTGCTAAATTAAATGTCTTATTTCTAGAATTAATATGCTTTTCGTCACGCGCTTATCACTCAAGCAAGTATTAGATACCGCGAGCGTATATAATCGTTGGATTACAATTGTTACATTACAATTTGCAACATGCAGTATTACATACAATACGATATTTGCATTTCTTCTGCTTTTGACGGCGCAATTTGACATTTGTGTGTAACTTAAGGGGATCCTAAAGTGAGTCTGTTTTATCGATAAAAAACTGAATTTTTTGCGCACACTAATCTTTTTTTTTGGCTGTGTGGATTGATAAATCTTTTTCTTCAATTAAAGTGTACAATAAGGAATCCGCGCGGGACGTTCAAATTTATGTAAAGAAATGAAAAAAATTGAAGTTTAAAAAACAATTTTTAACATTTTGTTATATAAATTGCCGGAATTGGACGCCCCGGATTTCTTATTGTATGTATTTTAATTGTAGAAAAGAGATTTATCAATTCACAAACAGCCAAAAAAAAGATTAGCGTGCGCAAAAAATTCAGTTTTATCGATGAAACAGACCTACTTTAGGATCCCCTTAATGGCGCTTGTCTATTGGCAAATGATAAATCAGCTCTTTCTTCACTCTTCCTCTATATAGGTAACTAATGAGGAACTTGAAGAATCGAGAATGTCGTATTTGCATAATTGGATAATTAATTCCGTAATTCTATTTATCAGTACTTCATTAATTCTACACGCCATTCGTGCTTCTCGATCTTATCCGTGTCGGAATAAACCACACGTAATAAAAGATAAAAAGATATGCTTGCGGAATATATCTGGTTTGAGCAGCGTGACGCGAGCGAGTAAACCGGAATCGAATTCGGGCATAAGTCAGTTCCCTGTAATTCACGATTCATTTCCGTGAATTTACGAGCGTGTATATAGCTAGTGCCAATTGCTCAACCGACTGTATCATTTTGATTAATTCGAAGTGCGTCGGGCTCGCGTAGATGCCAACGCTCGATCGTCGAATGTGCGTTGTTGCGTGTAAGTACGTGCGGCATTCGATGGTACGCGTCTACTCGATGTTTGTGGGTCCCCTTCTCTCTTTTCCTTCCATTAACGCATTGCGAATATATCTTACGTAATGACACCAAACAACCGCGAATGCGTTAACCCCGAACACGGAACGGGCGCTGCGATTGGCCGATCGGAAAGTGGTTCAACGTCAGGTCCGAACCAATCAGAAAATTACTCCGGCAATTCTTCGAAAACGGAACGCGCGATGGGGAGAATATATATTACGAAGCAAGCGGGCGAGAATCGTCTGCTGAGAATCGTCTGTGAACATGATCTCGCAGCTCTTACTGACTACTTTTTCTAACTTGCTCTCTTTAAATAATTCTCAAAGAAATATATTTAATAATTCTCGTAAACATGTGAAACATAAAAACAATAAAATGTTTCAAAACCAATATCTCGATCGAAGAAGCCAATTCTGACAAGAGTTCAAATAGCTGTGCGACGCTTTTCCTGCATCTCGCACGCTCCACTTTACCGCGTCCGCGTATAAGCGCAAGTAAACTGTTACTTTCATCGTGTTCTACTCGCTCGCGAGTCGCTTTCATGAGCTATGATTTACGGTTAATAGACAGAGAGAGAGACCGCGTGCTCGCTCGCACAACGCGAAAAAAACAAACGCCCCGACCGCCGTAAGCAGCGACGATGCAAATCGACAACTATGACAACCGCGCGGGTCCTCGAAGAGAGAAGGATAAATCTCTTCTCTCGGATATTCCTCTCGGCGGTTCTTCGACCCGAGGAAGAAACGTCTGACTGAGAGTTATGCAAACGTTCCAAGCGTCATTTTCTAGTTACGCATGCCTGCATGGCTCGCATGATAATTCGAGCGGACTTCTACTCGGTACAGTAACAGGTGTACTTTGTGCACGTACATCGGGAGAGATCCACGAAGATTCAGCACGTGCACGTAACTCATAGTCCTGTTCGCTATGAGTGCCGAGCTTCTTTGAGCCTCCAGCAAACGTGTTTAACTTTTTTCTAGATGGACGTTTTTTTATTCATCTATCTTTCAGATAGATGATTGATTTTACTTTTCTCTCTCAAAATTTTTTTGCGACAGAGACACAGAGAAGATATTAAGAATTCAGCTCAGACTCAGAAAGCAATATGCGCCTATATCTGATAATATGTGATTCTTGTTGTTAACTATCTATAAAAAAAATATTCCGACTCACTCAAACAAAATAGACTTTTGTTTCATGTAAAAGAATGAAATATAGAGTATATTATATTTTTATATTATAATGGAGTGTGATATATTGCATGATTTTACGTACTGAAAAAACTTTCCAGTAGCCCTACATATTTGCGGAAATCGATAAGATTAGTATCCTCGTAAACCAGAATAGTTATAAGAGAATCATTTGATTACTTCGTGAGAAGAAAATTTCCGTGCGGCCGAGTGCGCGCGCCCTCAAGGAGTTGACGTGAATTTCCATAACGCGCCCGTTGGTATCGTTCGTCGATTGCGGATAATTGGTCGCGCAGAATACGTCTCGTGGAACGAGAGACCCTCCACTTTGTGTTTCCGTAAAGGCGTTCGTGGATTTTTTCATCGGCGGATTGCAGGATAATAATCGGCGCGGCATGGCGCGCACCGATCCGCACGCGTTTCATCTTTCTCTCTGTCAAGAAAAAGAGATGATTGTATGGTGATTTTTTTGCACCAAGCCTGAATTATGGATAATCAACCTGTCCTCCTCCGTTAAAGGCCGGACTAGTTTCTTTTGTAAGCTGCGCTAATTTGGCCGGGTGAGGATGAGCAACGAAGCGGAAAATTGATAGTATTTCGATTTGTTTGATGCAACGCATGCGTAATTCGGAAGTGCGGCGGCGTTTCGCGTTGCGAAAAATATAATTCGCGAACGCTTATAATGCGCAAAATGAGCGAAAGCAATCAGTAACACACAACGTGTCGTAATGCAGCTGCATGAAAATTGCAACGCGTAGTATCGTAACTTTCAATATTCTTTTGCTTCATCCGTATGTGTTTGTTTGAGATTTTATTATTAAAATTATAGTTGTATTTTTTAAAATTTATTATACAATTTCTATTATTCACATTTAAAGTCTTCTGCAATTATAGGGTAAACGACTCTATTACGACAGTGTTCCTGTTACTGTTAATCAAAATTTAAATGATTGTTTAAATATAAAAACTACATGTTATGGTATTAGAACAAATTGTAATAAAATGTTTGTCAAATATAATTATTTTTTAGTGAGCAAATAAAAATTAAACATGTAGTTTTCATATTTAAACAATCATTTAAATTTTGATTGACAGTAATAGAAACACTGTCGGTAATAGAGTCTTTTACCCTATGTCTACATTATATATATCTGACTTTTATCAAAATCTGGCGTATATCTTCTTTACAATAGTACGTAATTAGACAAAAAAATTTTTTTCTTGTGTACAGTTAGATTCAGCCTATGGCAAACTATCTTGTTTATCCGCATATCGTTCGAGCGATCGAATCGAATATAATTGGCAGTAGGAATTCGCGTTCCTCACTTTCATCGGCGCTTCCCGCTCATTACGCTCATATTCTAGCTACGTGCCGTGATCGGTTTCAACGAAAGAGCGATCGAATGTTCGCTCGTGACGTTGCAGCGCGCGTCATGAACAGCCGTGCAAATATTTCTTCTCTCGAGAGTGCCACACACGCGGTGGTCCGTTGTGCATTCCCGATTTTTTTTCTTATTTCTTCACACTGTCACACCGGGCGGTTCTTTCTCTGTTATTCTTCCAAGTTGCTCGACGATACCGATCCTTCCGGTTTCTCGAGAACAAAAATAAAGACCAGATATGTTTTTTATTTTTGTTGCTTTATATATCCTGAACCGTTATACAAGATAACTGAAATCGATAAAAGTCAAATTTTGACCGTTTCTTTTTATATGAACATAAAAATCAACCCTCTTTTAAGCGCAACATTTCAGTATTTTCGAAGTCGGAATAATTAAATTTTTTGTTTATGTTTTTGCGCTGCACATGCGTGTCATCAGAAAATAGTGGGCACTTTGAAAAACGCAGCTTAATGCTCGATTGGACGGTCGGGAATTTTTAAAATCCTCGTCTTTGCCTCATTAAAATACCTACGTGACACCGACGACATTCGTCGTGATTCAGTAAGAACACGACAAAGATAAAAATAATTCGTCGAAAAACACACACGTGCGAGCCAGATTCTGACGATTGGATTATTTTAATGTAATTGAATAAACGAGTTTATTGAAGGAATGTAACAATTTAGCTCATCTCAATCACGGCACTTTACCGAAGAAATGTTTTGCCATCATTATTTGCATTTTGGTTTTTGGTCAAAAGTCTAAGAAAATAACTGAATCGCGTAATTTATTCTATCTGTATTTGTGGCAAAACATACATTAAACATTAGCGCTTATTTTTTTTCATATTTCAATTTAGATCTTTGGATATAAAGATGGCGAAATTATAATTTATTCCGCGTACACATGTGTTATTAGCGAAGCATTAATTATTGCTTGTTTTTTAATATTGTTATTTAAATACACATTTTTACTGTCAGACCTCATTTTCGTAGATAGTTTTAGTATCATGCATTTACAAAATTGTCGCTAAATATCTCTAAAACTTTTATGAAATTTTACAAATCATATTATAAATCTATTTATTTGCGCTTACATATATATATTTGCTATTTATTAAATCAATTAAAAACGTAACGCCCGACGTCTTATCAAGAACACCTTCGCTATCAAGTCGTCAATAAAAACTATAATATAATATCGTTGACAAAAATTATTTATTGATAATATTTACAAAGATCGTTACCAAATAGCGCAATATGTTATTGTTTTCTAACACGCCGCCGCTTTTCAAATATTTTATATACTTTGATGACAATGTTTGATCGTAACGATATCTATTTGTGAATTAACAACGACCATTGAATTAATTATATTAACGACCTTGTCAGCTTTTTAAAACTAACTTATCCGAGGTAAGCACTAATAAATATTACTCATGAAAATGTTTTAAACTGCGTATATTTTATATTTTAACGTTCTGTGAATACATTTGATGTTGTTACTATCGTTCGCTCCGACATTCTAATTTTATTTGTCAAGTTTTTCCCGGTTGTTATTAATATATTACCATGGCTTATTATACCATGGCCATTATACTAACGATCGAAGTTGACGAGTATACATTTCAATTCGAGAGACGCGGATATCTTCGGGGCGCGTGTGACGATCGTAGCGAAAGTCGTAGATTCCGCCTCGATTGTAAATCTCCCGGCTCATAAAAGTCCAGATGATGACAGTCAAGGTATGTCTCAATCCAAGTACTTAGAATCAAAATTATAAGCGTGACAAGTTCAGAGAAAAATAAAATTACTGTTGGGACGACTTTTAGAATTATTCTACGAGTTTCACTTTTATGTTTGTTTCAAGAAAAATCAAAAGAAAGTGTAAAGATTCAATATTTTGTTTATCATTCGATTATATTAACTTATTATATTAATGCTAGATGTGTATTAATGCTAGATGTAAACTTATATTAATGCTAAATGTGTATGATAAAAAAAAGCTTTCATCGGATAAAGTCAAACTCAAAACTAAACAAACAATATTTCCGATTTCCATAATTTCTCGATTTTTTCTATATACTTTCTTGAATCGTCTTAGTTATGCAAGAAAATGCACAATTGTCATAATAAAGCAAGGGTTTTGCTCTTTTATACAATACATGTTCAGGCTGTCGAGGTATAACGGTCGAGCGATCAAAACCAGTTGTCGCTTCTTGAAAATCGAGAATATGAATTTCACAGCATGAGGTCCATTAGCAAACGACAGGAGCGACATTTCCAAGAAAAATATCCGTGCACCGGGACGCATCCTTTGTGACGTCACGAATATTCGCTTCGAGCGGAGCTTCATCGTCGCTCTGGTTCTTGCAACGCTTTTTAGATTATATGGCTCTTTGACGATTGCTACTTCTTATACGACGAATCGACCGTTCATATTTACACGCGCGTGTCGTGAAATTGCCGGCCTGAATGATAAATTGCTTGTCTTCTTGTGGTTGGTCTCCCCGTGTGTGAGTTTTGACACCTCCCCGTAAAAAACTCATGACAGTTATCCAATGCAAGATAAGTAATTTTAACTGCATTATAAGGCAATAAAAGTACTGAAAAAAATATGCCTCAAACTTGATAATATCAATACGAAAAAACTTTTCTCGCCGCCCGAACTTTTCTTCGAATTGTGTAATTTGATTGTAACGTCAAGTACAGGCTTATCACGCGATGCGCAAACGAGGCCGTATAAATCTCCCGTGAAAAGATCACGAAGATGCACTTAAGTATCGTGAGCAGCAGCTGCATTCAATTTATAATCTCGGCGCGATTTATTTATTATACTTTACTTTTTTTTCATAATTATGCTAATGTACTAGTTCGAAAAAAGCTTGTTTATTTGAATTTTTTTTTCACTTGTTTAATCGATTTTTCAGTTTTCAGTCCTGTCTAATGTATCATGTAATAATTTCTCGCGGCTTACGATTGAGATTAAGACATAACATATGGTATGCGAGAGAAATAATTCGAAGTAACGCCTGAGATTTTTATAAACAGCTTTAAAAAAAAAAAAAAAAAAAAAAAAAATGTCCGTTCAAGAGAGATTTATATATTTTCGCGATTGTCTTTGTTTGTGAGATTAAAATTTCTAGAAAAATTATTGATACACGATATTTTATTACGCAATATATGTGCGCGCGCGTGCCTCCAAGCATCGAGTATCGTACTTTGTATATACAATATATCAAACGTCGATTCTTACGCTCGCAACATTCCATTCGACATTGATTCTTTACGTCATATATCTGACTTTACGTCACTTCAACGATTTGTCAGCAAATCTTTTTTTAAAAAGGTAGAAAAATTTCTTAATCATTAATCTTAATGATGCTTCTCAGCAAAATACTCAATTACAATTAACGCGTCTACTTTATCTAGCATCGATTACGCGACGTAATTCATTTGACAGAAATTTTTCTCAGACTTTATGTTATTTAATCACCGTAATGATAATAATTATTTGCAATTTTTTCAAGTCATGTTATTCAACAAATTAAATTTTTTTTAAGTCAAGAAAACTAATTGAATAATTTTTATACGGGGTCCTGCATACATATGTGATGCAAATCCAGCATCTTATAAGAAGGAAAAAAATTATTTCTATTCTATTCTTTCAAACACGTATATATATGTATATATATGTATACATATATATTATAGAACCGTTTGCAGGATGTTGTTTTATATATATACAAGTACATTTCTACACAACATCCTGCAAACGGCTCTATAATATATACATATGTATACATATATATATGTTTGAAAGATATATATATATATCTTACTTGTATATATATATATATATATATCTTTCTTGTGTATATATATATATATATATATATATATATATATATATATGGTGTATATATATATATATATATATATATATATATATATACACACACACACATATATACAAGCACATTTCTGCACAACATCCTGCAAACGGCTCTTTATGACCGAATTTCATTTCATTTCTTAGTTTGAAGACTTCAGAGCCTGAAGATACTTATTCTTCTTTAATACTAATTGTTGAATAATTTTTATATATTATATTTACAAAAAAAATATATAGAAAGTACGCAACGCTCTTTGTCTTCCAAAAATTAATATAAAGTATTTATATATAAGTATAATACAGAAATATACAATTGTATAAATACAAGAAGGAAATCTACGTCTAAGACGCGATGTAAACAGTCTTTGTTCTCTCGACGACAAACATGGCGAACTTTCTTTTGCTGCGCTTTTTTGCGACGGTAAGTAATGCGCTCTCTAGCGCACTTTCATGCGCGAATGTAATACGAAACACGCGTGGCGATGTGTTCTTTACACGTACTCGTTACGCAGCACACCCTGATCTTGTGGAATTCTCGTAGAAATGACCGCGTCCCACTAGATTCGTTTGATATAGAAATAATGCGAGTCAAGATTTACACGTTTTATGTAGTAGAAACGAGCATTATTCATTTACTACTGTCACTCGTATATTGCTAAATTGAACGAATTAACCTTAAGCATGATGGATCGCTGTGAGCTTGGGAAAACGGTTAAGCTGTAATTCGCATAATTACACAGAAGTAATTATATAAAGTATTTTAATAAAATCGTTATCAGATCGAATTGTTATCCGTAAGAGACAACACGGTTGCAAATTGACACCTTGTAGAAAATATAATTATTCACACGATCGATTCAGTCGGTGCCGAGTGATAAGTTAATTAAACGGTTTAGTACTTTTGGTCAGTCGGCAGCGTCGACGATTTATAAACGACAACAACGCCTACTTTCGGACATGTACGCTAATGTCTCTCGCACGAGAGATACATATAAGATTTCTTGATTAATCGGATCTCATTTAATGATCTTAATAAAACGTCAATCCGAATGACTATATGTATGATCATTTCAATAAGTAAATTATTTGTGAAAGTCGAGCATATATATTTTAATTAGCTTTAAATCATTGAAAAGCTTTAAATCATTCAAACTTTTAACAGGATATTGCAATATTTGCTGCAAAAGTCAAGAGGTCTCTTCGCAACATTAAATGTCAATATTGTCAATAATTAAAATGTCAAAAATCTTTACTAATTATCTTTACTTCTCTTTTCTTTTCTTCCCCTACTTATCATATTTTAATCTCTATTCTTAATTTCTAAAAATAACAAAAATGTTCTTAAAATAATTAAAGTAGACCTTCCAGCCTTTGGAACTACACAGAGAGAACGGTTTCTTTAAATTTAACAAATTTCCAATGAAATTATTCCAAAGAAATTAATTTCTTTGGATTTAACAAAATTTGAAAAATGTTCTTTTCTCAAGTAAAAACACACACATACAATTGCACATTATTTTGTCAATATAAATTCTTACATAATAAATAAATATATATTGCAATTTTGTTCAATTAAAAACAACGTTTATTTACAAATATTATCTTTTAGAGCTTTTTTTTCGCTTTTTCAGAAGAGAATAATTTGTTGTAGTGATACCCACACACACACACATATATAATATAGTTGAGAATTACAGGTCATAAACGAGCAGGTGTAAATGTTATTTCACGTTACTGACAATAAAGATGCGTAGATGTTGAACAAGTAAAAAACAATAGCAAAACGTTTCGAGCTCTATACTTGAGTCATCATCAGTCAAGCAAAAAAATATTAAATTACTAAAAAAATACAATATAGAGCTGTAGTTAAATGTAAAAATCTTATGTTATTACAAATTATCCAATTAAACGCTGTTATACCTCATCGTTGTATATAGTACATATAAGTACATAGGAACACAGTCAACGTATCGCACTGAGGCACAAACAAAGCAAAAATAAAAATAAACAACATGTTGTGTGTGTAAGATGGTAAGATCGAATTCTGGCGAGACAAGACTTGACAAGATTAAACTTGTTTTTTGCTGTTCAACATCTACGCATCTTTATTATCAATAAAGTGAATAACATCTACATCTCCTTGTTTATGATCTGTAATTCTCAATTGTTTGCATACAACACGAGCGTTTTATATCTTATTCATTGCTATATAATATACGTATATTAAGATGACCAACCGTCCCAAATTGACAAAGGGACAATCTCAAATTTTAACTCTTCGTCTCACTTTATAATGCGTCCCAAAATTTGTCCCAAATTGAAGACCTAGTTATAAATTGTCCCTCTTTTTTTTAGTATATAAAAATACAATTTTAAAAATTAAACGATCAACCGCAACAATTATGAAAATATATGATGTTATAATTATGTAAATAATATATATATATATATATATATATATATATAAATATCGATTACAAGAATCATTTAAACCGTTAAGTATTAAAGCTCAGTTTGCTCAGTTAATTAAATCTGATAATTTACTGTTTAAAAAACATTCAGAAATCTTTTTTTTTTATACAACTAAATAAATTATTAAGTTCTTGGCCATCTTAATTAAGAATAAATACTTTTCTTGTTCATTATTAAAAACTAAAATTTAAAATAGTGTTCAAGAAACGGTTCAAATAATAGGAAACAATATTTATTTATAAAAATTAATGACAATATTTTAATTGACGAACTAAAAAGAGTAAAAGTATGTATGTTTCTGATAAAAAAAAATAAAAGATTGGTATCATAACAATGAAGAAGTTGATCAACGATAGCCGGAAATATTTTAACATTTTAATCAGCAGCACATTGACATAAAGAATTTGAAAGTACTCATAGAATTTGGTTTATGTTTTCTAAAGACAAAAATGCTTGCGTTGAACAAGTTTTTTTCTTAACCAAATATGAACTCCTAAAAAACAAATTTTTGGTAAAAACAATGGAGATCATAAGAAGCGTAAAATACAACTTTTAATCAAGGTGTAAAGAATTTTTTGATTTTTTATTAAAAACTTCAAACATTAAAAAAAATACATTCAGTAAAAAAGTGTTCAGTAACAAATTTAAAATGTGATCTTGTAATTTGATAGTTTTATTTTGCAATATTAGTTAAGTTCTCATGTAATACATTAAGTGTATTATTTACCTAAAATATAATATTATATAAAAATATATTTACAAAACTACTATAATATTTTTCATTAAAAAAAAGTTATATATGTAAAAAACAGTTCTCCTTTTAAAATGTCCCTCCTTTTCTTTTACTAAACGTTGGTCATCTTAATATATATTACTATTGTAAAGTATTCTTTTACATTACATATGTATAATTAGCAATTATAACTATGATTTCATGATTATTGAAAAAGCTGTTGTGGTCTCCCAATTTACGGTAAATCTATTGTGGTTGGCGGTAAATCTATTGAGGTAAACTGACAATAAACTTGTATTACCATGATCTTTCCGTAACAAAACCGCAGTGTCTTCACAACAATTATATACATATAATCGACCGCGAACTATGCCGCGATGAGAGAACTATAAGCTATAATTATGATAATAAATACAATTTTGCCTATACATTATCCACAGCCACGATAGATGGACGCTAATAAGCAATACAGTGTCATCCTACATCGCTATTTTGAGTAAATTACGCCTTAAGATTTAAAAAAAAAAGATGTTTATACA
>QVOB01023283.1:0-12077 GCA_014839585.1 Pseudomyrmex concolor
ACAAACTCCGATATATCAATCCCCGTTTGATGTCTGCTTTACAAAAGAAATACGCGAGAAAATAAGCAAATCGCTCGCAAGCGACTTTTATATAATTTAACTTGATGAAACAACATATTTTTCTTTTTCTCGTTAAAGTTTACAATCTAGTTCATATATATATATGTATATATATATATATGCATACGTGATGTGCCGCCATATATCTTGGCATAAGCATTGGCTTGAACGTGACATTATAGCGTGAGAAATAAAGCATTTTCTAAGCGCCACGCGAGAGTCACGTAGAGAATAAACCTTTTCTACGTATGTACATAGATTCTACGTATACAAGAGCATAAATTCACTCGCATCTTATGGCAATCTTTTGCTTCACAAACCGTGCCATTTTTTTTTATGAATCAAGTCGGGATCACTAAACTGTATCGTACAAATTAAAAGCCTCGTTTTTAATCATTAACACAACACTAATTATTCATTAACATTATTTATAAGCCTGTTTTTAATAATGTATCTACTTTTTTTTTAATAATATACTTATAATTTTTAAAAAGTTTTTATTTTGAAAAGAGAAAATAATAAATTTGTCTCGGCTTTGTGTCAGCGACAACGGCACTGAATTCAGTGAGGAAAGTCAAATCGATATCCCGATTTATTTTCTTATTTCATAAGTATGCCCCTCGCGTAAATCGTCCCTAAATCCTATCTCTTCTGTCAAATGCATTTATACGTTTTATTATTCATGAGAGAATAAACGAAGATTTACCGTCACGAATATCTCTCTAGGATTCTGCATTGTGGATGTTCGCACATCGCGATCGAGTGCGGATAATATACGTGTTTCGTAAACAGCCTCTGTCCGGACAACCATATATATATATATATATATTTCGGCTATATATTTCGTGACTTCGTTCGTGCAACAAAAGGAGAGGTGTACGCGAACACATGCAGCAATTTATCATTAAATGCGCTCTGGAATTGTTCGATTTTCGCGCAAATCGATCGCGCGCGCTATTGTTAATAAAAGCAACGGATATTCGCGTTCAGTGTGTAACACGCAGAAGCGAGTTCGAGTAGAGTTTCTTCGATTGCGGCGAATTTGTCTTTGAAATTCAAACACACAGATTATGTACATACACGAAGAGCGATTGATAAGTATTCGAAAAGAAAAGGTAAACAACAATTTGTCGAGTCGAGATGTATTTATTTTTCGATACACAGTCGCTTTCTATCTTCTAGATAGAATCAGCGCTTTACTTTTTGAAAGCACTACTTCGGTAGAACGATTTCTCTATTTCTTCGAAATAGCTATTTACGGCATCGATGACTGCATTGTCGCTCGAAACATTTCTTTCCATCGAGACATTTTGTCAGATTCGGAGATAAATGGAAATCGCGCTGGAAGACACATCTGGCGATTGAGACGGCAATTCGAAGCCCAACTCGTAAATTTTAGCCATACAGCGAAGTGTGACGTGGTACATCGTCAAAAATCACTGAGAGCGTCACAAAAACTTTGGCGAGCTGTCACACAAACACCGCGTGCGTGATAAACTTCAGTGCGAGTCAGCGTTTGACATTTTGTTCTTCTGAAGGATGAAACTTGTCAACGACAACTATCGCAACGTGTGTCGCTATCTACGCGTCGTTTCGGATATTTATCAATCGCTTCGTTGTATTGTCCGATCAAACGTGGTTTGTAACGTTGCACTCTAAAAAATTTCATTTTTAATTAAACCGAACCAAATTCTTTTATATTTTTAAATTCGCAATTTTGCGGATTGTGCGCGTGAATTTCGTCATATCTGCGAGGTAAATTTTTTCTCTATATTGTTACATTGATCGTATATGTATTGTCTTCTTCATATTGTTGCATCGATCACGTGCGCATCCAAGAAAATTCGATAAACGAGAACGCATCTCGATCTGAAATCAATTTTTACGCGCGTAGAATACATGGGATATTTTTTGCAGTGTCACTCGTACGTATATCGGTATTGAATTTACGTGCACAAAGGAGTAGATATCTCAATGCGAATGACGAAACGTCCGACAAAATGGTGCTGATACGCGGACGCAGAAGCACCGATCATCCCCTTTGTGTTGCCAGCCGGTTGAATTTTTACGAAAGTACAACATCCATTTTTACGTCGTGTAAAATATATAATATTTTTTAAACAGCGTCACAGCGCGACAACGCCCGCGCGCGCCAGTTGCATTTTTTATCGCATCAATTATAAAATATCGAAGTGTAACGTGAAATAATCCCGGAAGCGCTTTGTGGTGAAAAAACCGATATAAAAACGATGTATCAAATGTTTTCGCAATAACACAAAGCGAATTTCTCTTCGCGCGCAGATATATAGGATAGGTATGTACGTATGTATGTACGCTACACATTACACACAGATAACCTATCCGTCCGTGAGCTCCGAGTAATTTACTTTCAGATAGGGAATCTCGCCGGTTCGGCCACTATGTATTTCTACGTTCATGGTAATTCAATCGCGGAAACGTTCGATTGCATCGCTGACGGTTCAACGCAACATGTCAGTTACAGAGTTTCTCTTCTATTAAATCGGAGATATCGTGTGTCTTAAAATTGTATGTACTACGTACGAGTTGTGCAAACTAAATATTCGACAGAGATTGCTATACGACTCTGTCAGAGTTATTTTCGCATCTGCAAATATTACCGCGAAATGAATATTTAAAATTTATAACGTTCTAATGACACGTGAAACGTGATCGAACGGTAAAATTTGACTGCGCAATTGGATCTATCGATAACAACGGAGTTCTCTCGACGGCGCGGCGCGTAATATATAATATATACATGTATAAAATGAATTAATTTGTTTAATGCAACGGAAGGAAAGTTAAAGCCGGTTACGCTGTTGCCTCTGCGACTGTCACCGGCAGTTACTTTAACGAAATGAAAACTTCTTGTGAGATACTTCGCTTAACTCGATTTACCTCAGCCTCGTTTACTCCCGTAAACTATCATTCCTCGTGTTCTTGATTGGTGCAAGACTTCGTATAATACAATTATACGAAGCACTCGAATATCACGAAGAGAACTATCGATTTCAGGATGAGTTATCGATATCCAGTTTACCGCAAGATTTTCGCTCCGGTCATATAATAAATTCCGAACGCGAGGATGTTCGATCTAATATTGTCAAACGCGAATTGATCGTTTACTTGCGATATCGAACGCAACGGATTTTACTATATATGTTGTTTCCCAAATTGTCCGGGTGTACTTGGGTGAGTTTCCCGAGGGATTACAACTCGCGGTTAGAGACAACGGACGAGGCGGAAGTTGCACGTTGCACACACATACACACTGGACTGACATATCAACACTCCTCTCGCCGACTATCTATCAATCATGCATATTCCGCGCAAACGAATATCTTTCTCACTGTGATCAAGTAAATTCCAGAATGCATCCGCAAATCCGGGGTTTCCCGAGCTTATACATAACCCATTCATGAATTCGCGCAGAGCCATAATGATTAAAATGTAATTTTCATGGATATACAAGAGTCCGTATTTGTTCTCCAAATATATTTAAATATTAGATAATAAATTATATTGTCTTTGAATCTCTTAACATCAAAACGAAGTGACAGATTTAAATAATTTTCTATTAAACAATCAAAATAATTAAAATTTTACAATAAATATTCAATAATAAAAATGCACAATATAATATAATACTAATGAAAGAATAATCTTTCAGCACAAGTAATTTTTTAACAAGTAATTTATTAACGCATCGTACCGTATCCAAGATAACAATAATCCTAAACAACAATAATAATCAATGTTTCAATCATAACCACTACCAAACAAATTTATATCCCTGCAAACCAAAAAATAAACATTAAACTCAAAATTAACCTTATATAAATAACAATATTTGTCTAACCAAAAATCAAAGTAAATTCGGAACTAAAATATTCAATATTAAAATCAGAAACATAACATTCGATTACATGGAAAATTACTGTATGTACAAGATGCGACATTTATATTAATGTTTGCGAACTACCGACAGATATTGCATGCAATATTCAAGGCATCTCTCTATATAACGAAGCGGCACGCTAATTTGCGTACACCTGAGCACGAAATGCATAGTTTGTTATTCTCTCAGTACTTATATGTCAGCAGGTTACATCGTTCCATCAAACTGCGAAAGCAACACCGCGGTGTGCATTACACGCATTTTCGTTTAGGAAATATTATTCCGTCTTGTGTTCCCGATGTGTATTCGCACATCCGTAATCCAATGCAGCTCGTGTTAAACGATATTGCACTGTCGTGCGCATCTCATCCCGTGATTGATGAGATGGCTGCGATAAAATAAGCCATCGAAGGGAGGCTTGCAGACTTTCGATTGTATGAGCGAATCAATTTCGCGCAAGCACTCTCGTCAAAACGACTAAAATATAACACGATTCACCAAAATAAATCAAAAATATTAATATCGTAATTAAAAAAATTATAAATAATTTGTAATTTTATAAAGTAATACTAATATTATTTGATATTAAAGTACTAAATTAAATTAGAAATAAAAATTTTAAAAAGTGCAATAAGTATATTACATTTCACATTTTAGTTTGACATTTTGCAATAAATGTCATGATGTATTGTCAAATTTTTATTTTATCACAATTCGCGATATCTCGACAGAGGCACTCTGTACACGTTTCTTTCATAAGTAGCAAAATGACAGAGAATTTATACGCGTGTTAACGATACGGAGCGCACAGATTCTAATCTCTGTCGGTGTTAGATAAATTGGGGAAGATATTTAACGGATTCCAATGTGTTCGACACTTCAATCGGACATCTACGTTCAAACATTTTCCAATAATTAGGATCGTGGGAATTCATTCCGAACAATCCAATCGTAGATATAACTTAGAAGTTCGGTAATTAATTTCAATGCTCGCTTCATTGCACGTACCTACTAACGTGTAACGATTTCGTCGTGGAAAAAAAATGTATTTTTTTCTCGTTGATCAAAACAAACAACGAGATAAAATTTATACAAAATATCTCACTACTTTGCTGCGTTGTGTCAATACGGTCGCGGTTGTTACTCTTTCATTCCCAACTTTGGTCATTATGAGTGGGTCTATGATTGTTTAGTTCATATCGTTTTCGACATTTGTAGTGACAAAAAATACTTTTCGACACAACACGCTTTTGAATTACACAATACGAGCATCTCTAATAAAGGATAAAGGAAGTTTAATTGATTCCCCTCAGAGGTGTCACTACAATATTTTTTTTTCAACACTCCACTTCCATATGCACGATCTATTTCTTTCCACGATCTATTTCTTTCCACGATCCATTTGGAGGCGATTCAGTTTGCTTTTCAATCGATAAACTCGACTTGAAAGAGATCGGCCCGGAAAAATCCGACGGTGTGAATTCGAACTCGGGAACTTCCCACTTGCAGCCCTCGTACTCAGGCCGCGAAACCACTGGGCCGGTTGGCATTCACATAACAAGCTGTCGATATATTAAAGTCGGCGCTCGGTACTTTTTTACACCAATTCGCAGTTTTAATTAACATTCAGACAATTATTTTATAAGACTACACATACTTCACTCTAAAAAAGACTCTTGGCATTCGCAGCGGACTTCTCTCTACAGAGAAAGCACGTTCGCGCGCACCGTAACGAAAGAGTTAATTTTGTTCATCCAAAAACTTTCGTCGGATTAATCCCACGTAGATTGCGAGAGACCTTAGACTAAGCAGAGCATGATAAGACGTAGCTTCAAACCACTTCTGCATAATATATGTAAATGCATGGCGGTATTATCCCTTTGATGATTCAGATAATACCGTAATCTCAGTAGATGCACAACCTGTCGCATCTTATAAAACGCCTCGAGTTACTCCGTGTCGAGAATAACGTACTCGCGGGTCACAATGAAAACCGCATGTGCGGGCCGCGCGAGCGGCGTAAACGCGCGCGCAGCAGCAGCAGCAGCAGCATACATATATTATTCATGCGGGAGAGTTCCCGAGACTGCCGCTTTTCAGCTGCATAGTTCAGCGAGCCACGCGATAGTCGCATACTCTTAAGATGTCCCTATTTGCGTTCCACGAGGAAACCCTCTTGTAAAGCAAGTTTATAATAAAATTCAAGAGAATGATGGCACACGACGCTGCGTATTCCGCTCTGAATGCGCTATGCGGGCAAACTTCGATCGGTATTTCTCGAGAAAAGTTCATTTAGAAAAGAACAATATTATCCCGAGAGTAGCCGCGAGCTACTAACGCTCGCTCTTTTTTTTGTACAGAGAATAAATTTTTCTCGTTATTTCTGCCGTTATTATTGTCGTGGCTATTAAATCTCGCGGTGCGTTTGATAAAAAATCGTTTCAACACGTTCGACATGTTCACACACATGTTTTTATACATTTATATATACATTTGTATACGTATTCGATCATGTTCGTCCAACATTTTCACCGAGAGTTAACCAGAGTTTACGTTATCTCGTTATATATACATCTTCAATGTTCATTCATCTCAGTTGCAAACTTGTTCTGGGAATTTTGCCCTAAATGCGTGTGAATATATCTTGGGATATATTTTACCAATATTTTTTATTTTAAAATGCTACTATTACTAGTGTTTTTAAATAAAGAAAAATGTGTAAATTTGATATAGCGGTGTAGGTATTTTTTGACTCAAATAAAATGTAAAATAATAAATTGTACATATAAAAATATATTGTTACGAGTGAACGAGTTCATTATATATATAGTTTTTTAATAGAGTATTACTTTACAAAAACGTTTTTATCATTTATTTGTTTGAAGTATTCATTTATTACGAGACATTAAAAATATGTTATTTTGTTAACGATATATTACACGGCAGTTTTGCATCTCACGTTGCTCTTTGTATATCAAGTTTCTTTTATAAATTTAAATACATCCTTTATGCGAAACAACATCATAAAGCGTCTCTCAGCACGAGTGCGCAGCGTAAACAGGATCGTTGGAGGATTTGCCGGTATTTTCCTCTTGTTCGCAGCACCGGAGTTACTCGAAATTCAACATCCACTGCCTGGAGCATCCAGTGCATCAGATGAGCTGCGGGTCGGCAATCGGGGGCGGACCGGCCCGATTGCGACAGAACAGTGTGTTTGTGGGTTCAAGCTCGTCTCTGCTGCCGATCAATCAGGAAACGCCGAGACGCGCCAAGAGCGCGTTTGATTTGCAATCGTTGATGCACGAGGAAGGCGCGGGATCGCTGAACGAAGAGGACGAACGGGACGGCGACACGCTGAGGACCCTGAGATCCTTCGGCGAGTCGTCGCGGCTGTTGCAACGCGAACGCCGACCCAGCTCGTATCAGTTCGATCGTATGGACGTTCTGGCGCGACCGACGTTACATCGCGAGCGCGGCATGAGCATCTGTCACTTCGATCGCATGGACGTTCTCGCCAGATCGTTGCAGAGAGATCGCGGTATGAGCATTTGCCAATTCGATCGAACGGACGTTCTGGCCAGGCCGTCGTCGCAGCGCGATCGCGGCATGAGCGTCTGCCAATTCGATCGAACGGATGTTCTGGCCAGATCGTTGCAGAGAGATCGCGGCAACAGTATCTGCCACTTCGACAGAATGGACGTTCTTGCGAGGCCCACGTTTCCACCCGGCAAGTCGCTGCTGCGAGAGAGACGCGTGAGCGTGTGCAACTTCATGGAGAGAACTGACGAGGAGTCATCGGCCAAGAGCGGATTTCTGCAAAGAGACAAACGTCAGTTGAGCGTCAGCAACGCGGACAAAATCGAAACCCTGGGTAAGTCACTGTCGCCCAGAGACTTTCGCGACAGCAGCAGCAACGTAATGGACAGCAGCAGGCATCAGGACGGCAGCCAGGCGAAATGCAGCACGATACCTTTGTTCAGAGAAAGAAACAACTCCGTGCATCACTTCGATCGTCCGTCCTGCAGCAAAACACCCGATGTCGTTTTGGGATACAAAGCTACGTGCGTTTAAATCAATCGGCTCTCATTCCCGAAACAACGTCATTGCGTTTTGATGACGGTCTGACATCGGAGTTTCCCTTGGACGAAATACGGCTGTGAAACTTCTTGATTATCCGCTTCGCTTTGCAGAATTTATCTCGCCTCTCTCGTAATTTCCTTGTATTTTTTATGAACTGCCGAAACTACCAGTCCTATAACCGTCACACTTATCGAAATCCTTATCACAGCGGGATAACTCTCTATTAGGATGTTAGGGCCCTTGCGGTTTTCCTCATTTCCTGATCGACGCGATAATCGACGGGCTGACTCGCTCGCTTCACATCTCGTCGCAAGCGAAGCGAGAAACGGTCTCGTTGGGCGAGAAGAGACACGTTTCGCATCTATTTCCTGCGCGCGCGAAATTTATAAATCGTATCGAGAGTTCTCACGTGTCCTCCGGAAATTAGAAACGCGTCGTGGCAACAGACGAGAAATCGATAATTTTACAAGGATGTAATTTTCCGATGGATTTTCTATATTTTCTTTTCTTTTTTTTTTTTTTTTTTTTTTTTTAAAAAACTGCCCTACGGCGATTCATCATATATTCGCTTCACGAATGATACATAGCAGACATTTTGATGAATTCGCCGAGGGACGTCGTGGAATTTCTGTTCGTTACGTTAGCGGTTCGTTAGCGGTACATTCGAGAGTTTTAGGCCGAACAACGAAATCGTAAAACGCGAGGGGAAATGTATTGTGAATATAGTCGCACCGGATTTTGGTAACAATCGGCGGGGAAAAACGTGAAATTTTCGTCGGATCGTCTCGCGGCCGGTTCGGCGAAGCGTTTTATTTCGACACATTCGACAGCGGCCCAGAATTTTTAATTACGATTCGTAACTATGCGAGATTCAACGAACAAACGGAGTAATTAGCTTTACGGAAGAGAAACCGAAGCTTAAAAAAAAAAAAACTCGATCGATTCGAACTCGTTTTCTATCTTCGTCTCTGTTTCTTCTATACACACACACACACACACACACACACACACTCTCTCTTTCTCTCTCTCTCTTTCTCCTCTCTCTCTTTCTCTCTATCCTTACTCTCGTAGACGTGATTGTAGACGGAGATTTTTTTTCTCCGTTTTTTCTCTCTTCTCTATTTCTTCTTGGAACATAGTCAGTTCTAGGAGCAAACCGTAGAAATTGCTCTATTATCCGAAGACGAGGTCTCTTTTAGCACCTCCTTCCACTATACGTAGTATATACATGCGGGCTCTCGCAAATTGTCTGCGCACGAAGCAAACGTAAATCGGTCGACGCGACGCCTACAGCGCGTCGCTCGATCGTTCGATCTACAAAACTTACCAACCATCGAGCATCAACGCGAACGGAAGAACGACACACATGCTCAGGGATTATTTTAAAATCTTTTTACCCGTCGTGAAATACAGTCGCTCTCTCTAGTACGGAGTCATTGAAAGCGCGCGTTCAGTTTTCGCTTTGCAATTAAACATGATTAAGCGGTGTCTATTATTATAATTTAGCGAGTATTTGATGGACTAATGTCAGACATTTATTCAATAATGAAACTTTACAGCGACACCATTTTCAACGAATATACACTGAGGGAAAAACTATCTCTTGTAAAAAAAAACTTTTGGTTTATTCAAGAAAATTATTTATTATCAGTGGATTACCAATGATATAATTATTTCTATTTAAAACATTTAGTTTCTTAGTACGTATAAATGTTTATTATATGTTTATACATACATATATGAGTAAATAATTTTGAATCAATTATTTTTATATTTTAACCTTATAAAATATTTACTAAAATATAATATTAATATATTAAATATTAGAATGTGTGCATTTTGCAGTTAAGAAAAACTTGAAGTTTTTTTAGTTCTAAAAAATAATATACTTCAATTAAATAAATAATAGTAGATAATTTATAGAAGCAATATTGAAACGTAGAAAATGTATAGATATAAAATAACGTACTCTGTAAGAATTGCCACGGCTGGTTATTTGAAAAAATGATTTATTTACTCAGTTCATACAAAATGGTTATATTTGATAATATTACAATAATCACACTGAATAATTTGTCACTTATAACTAGCACGACTCTGACTAATCCGTTGTTAAAATCTAACTGTGTGAGCCTCGGTTCGACGTTTGTACAGGGTCTGAATTCGACCACGGAAAGTTCTTAGATATTTTTTTATTAGATAATGTTCTAGCGTCGCCTATAATTCGGCTGCGCGTTAGACCGAGCATCGAAGATTATTTTATATGGTAAACTATTTGGAAGATTCGACGATGCGTTTCAAAGGTTGCCTTATATGGCAAAATATCTCGAAGGGTTGACGGCACGTCATACGCACGGTCTTATCGCACTCTAAGATAAACATGAAAAATTGTAGAATCTACGTGTAAGTAAGCTAGACGATGGTCACAACTCAATAACGTACTCTATAATATGCATGTTTACTTAAAATTAAATGTCTTTGTTTAATAAACAATCTCTTTATCAAAAGTAAAAGAAAAAAAGAGAGAGAGAGAGAGAAAAAAGAGAAAGAAAAGAGTTTCAAAAACATATATTTACTTTATTTAAAACAATTTCCCTCAGTGTACATTTAATTACACATGACATTTGCGTTTGAATGGCGTTTTATTCAGTTTTTCTCTTAGTTTATTAGATACGCTTGCTGAATAGATTTTGGTGCTAATTCGTTGGAGACCAGAAATCTGTGCATGTGCAAGTAACGAGAGTGCGGTTTGTTCAAGTATAGTTAGATGGATGTTGTTGGGTAGGATGTGTGTATGTATGTGTGTGTGTGTGTGTGAGGAAGATGTGTCTGCTGCTATGTATGTTCTCTCATAGTTAAAACAATTCGAGTAGCAGTGTTTCGAGTTTATCCCAACTATATCACCAACAAAAAAACGTGAGTAAATTCATATTTTCTCGTCTAGAATGTAGTCATTTTGGGTGTCATGCCGCGCAAAATACAATAATTAGTTTGATTCTTCTTGATTTATTCGGAGAAACGTCATAATTCCGCGCTAGTTAATGCTATCATAAAGTACAAAAGCGTAAAAACCCATACTAAATCATACTATTCTAAATCATACATACGCAATAGAAAAACTAATAATACTCGCTGTCATCATATCTACGAATATCTCTGTTGTTACTGATATATATACATATATATCAAAAAAATGATAACCTATTTTGAATATATAACTGATAGATATATTTACATGATACATACATATATATATATATATATATATACATACATACATATATATAAAACTAATGTCAGATATTTTCGGAGAGCCTACATATTTTTATCTATCGAAGTAAGCAGTTCTTACATATACATGTAATAAGATTATTACAGATCTAGTTTCTTCGGCGAAAGATATACAATATTATGACCTGCGTTCGGTGCTAGAGAGTTTTTAGCGAGATTAATAGTCGTGTAAGTGTTTGTAGCGCACGCAAAGTTAAAAGGATGATCTCTTTACTGAGCTGCTGGTACGTTATCTCTTTTTAATTTAAAAGTCTTTATTAAAAAGAATTAAAAAATAAAGTAAGAAATATTACCAGACTTGTTAAAAGACCTCATCTACTTTATGAAACTATTGCAACGAAATTACTTTTAATAATAGAGAAATATACACGCGTTTGATTCCGAGCAGCAAAGAAAGTGGTTTCTAATATATATTGTAGACAAAGATATTAGAAAATTACTGTAAAATTCTCGTGCGATATTTATATATAGAAGCGAGAATTAATGTGAACCTCTGGTGATAATTATGACTTTATTTTTATCTTAATATTATACATATATATATATAGACGCACTAAATATATAAGAGTGGAGAGTTGGCAACAAAATAGCATATTAATATGCTATTTTTCCAAATTAAGCAACCAAAAAATTATATACCCGGTAAAAAATTTTTTATATATAATTATATATACTTATACACAAATTAATATAAAAATGCAAATTTATATGCCGAAACTGTCCATAC
>QVOB01023285.1:0-10238 GCA_014839585.1 Pseudomyrmex concolor
TCTATGACTAATTCGGCTTTAATTGACTTAACCCTTTGGGACTTCGTCTAATTAACGATTGTCTAGTAACCACTTATCATTCAACCCGTTCATTCCCTTATTTCATCGATAAATCGCGGGGTTCCGTCTTTGGTAATTGAGACTCGCGTCTTAGACCTAAAAGGGAACCGAGTGAGAGTACGTCAGACAGAGAAAAATCGGGAAAACTCCTGTTGGCCTGTTTGCGTCACCGAACTGTCTCGCTCGACTCGTGCATTCTGACTTCCTTCCTCGTGTCAGTGTGTCGGGATTGTATACACGTTCGCTTGAATGTGTCAGTGCGTCTGTTGCGTACCATTATTGCCCGACCGTAACCGTAGGCTCAGGACGTAACACTGTAGTGAACTTGATTCTGTCATGAAACGAATTAAACAAGGATACAATCTCATCAATAGAATGCGCTGGAGCTGCTAGAACGATGAATAGTATTTTTTATTTCCCAACATTCCTCCCCCGTTGAGAAAAGAAAATTTGTACGCAAGATTTTTTTATTCAAGTGCATTTTCTTATCTATCGTGCAACTTACTAAGGTTGCCCTAATGCCGTGCCTACCCGATCTACATTTGCGGTATCTGGGTAATGCTCCCACTATAGTTTTTTTTGTTTACATATTTTACTACAATAATCATTACAACAATGGTTATTATAACTAACGTACTACTAATAGAAACTATAAAAATTACATGAGGATGAACGCCTCCTTCTGGTCATGCGTCATTTATGGTTTTTACTACATTACTTATCTTAATTTCGTTAACTCTTCCCTGTTCACTACGTTTTTTAACTTTACGGGTGTGAAACTAGTCTCGTGAGTGCGATTTTCGATATCGACAAGTTATACTCAGGTAACGTCTTTACGTTAGTACTATGTGCTACTCCTTTTGTTTTGTTGATGTACATTTTGCGCGTTAGCATCTTACAGTTTTCGGATAAGGTCACTTGCCCGTTCTTTTAATAGCTGTTGCGTGCTCTGTGCCCCCCGCGCACTGTATCGTGACTTCCTCCTCGGTATGTGCTGAGTACAGCCATGTCAAGGGATTTCGTGATGCGATCCACAATGTTTGTCTGTCACCACGTACCGCAAATCACACTCATCATTGCCTTCTCGTAAATACAATGGCACTTTACATGGTGATTTACTATATCCACGTAGTACACTGCTGTGTTTCTATCACAAAAATAATATCCACCAATGTCTTTACACTCATTTAATTCTTCCATGGACAATTCTGAATACGTTTTCCCTCTCTGTCTACGCCGATTATACTATGTCTTACATCCACAAACGTATTTCCATGACTATGCACAGGTAACGGAACGATGTTTACTAACTCGTAAACAGGATATGACACCAAAGGAAGGCTCATTACTGTTATGACATTTGATCCTCTTACATATGCTGTAACTTCGCTGATTTTTTCCACAAGTGGCCAGCTTTCTTTTGAAATCTTGAAAAGAAATTGCATTCCTTCTGGTAATTTTGAAACTGCTTCCGTGCTATTTATTTATTATCTGTGCTAATATCACTTCTTGTGATATTACCGCCTGGTGTATTACTCCACACCTTAGATGTAATGTAAATTCTATAATCCGCTCAACATCTCGGATCAGGTCTGACACGATTGCGTTTACAGTAACAAATATTCTGTCAGCAGTTCGCGTTGTGCATATCCGTCTAACGTTTTACCCAATCTATTCGTTACATTCAACAGTAATATTTCGTTACTCTGCAAAATGTCTTCTAACTTACTTAGATGTACGACGGTCTTATTCAATATCCGGAGCTGACTTTTCACAGCACCGTTTAAAATTTCTTGACCGGAGCTTAACGCGTCCAGCTGTTCATGTACATATTAACTTTTCACTGTTAGCATCTATTACACCGAACAAATACTTAGCCAAAGAACCAACTCTGTCTATCAAACCTCGCTTCTTATCTACTACATTGCCACTTTCTAAGAAGTTAGTGTGTGCTAACATTGGTCTTAATTGCTCCTTTTCTTTACTTAACAATGCAGTCATGCTTTTACAACTCATCTTCGCAATACCATCGAGGTGCTCTAGCTCTTCACAATAATACGGAGTTCTTTCAATAAACTCATGCAACTGACTATATCTATGTGGTGCTTATGTCTACGCTAATGACGATTTTCCAATTTGACTCCACACGATAGTATTCTCCGATTTTTTCAAAATAAATCCCAGTTCTCGATCGAACTCCCTGATCTCATAGCTTTTAGCTATTCCAATTCCACAAATTAGTAGTATCCTAAAACAATTTTTCTTTACTACGAAGAGAAAATAAAACATTTATACACAAATATATACGTATACTCTTTTTATTACACGGACGCTTTCGCTTCCTAACTGACAGACATTTGCTCCGCGTAGCATGTGGAATCGCGGGCGGTGGTGTCATGTTAAACTCACCGCCATGCTCATCTCAGCGCATTATGCCGTTTCTTTATTTAATTTCTTATATTTAATTCTTAGAGTTGCAATCTATTCCGCGATTTCTTCCTAACTTTTTTTTTCTGAGCGCGATTCTCCGCAACAACGAGCGTCAGTGTCCCGTCAATCGTCAGTGCACCCACTCGACTACCGAATTAACTAACAATGAGCAGAAAAAAATCTTTATTAACAACATTAATTATGTCAAGCGAACCGTTCTCGCACGGTCTCCAACGGTGCGCGTCGTGCTCCTTTGCACCCCCCTGCTACGCGTGCCTAGTGTCCGTTTGGTTGCGAGGCCTCCCTCAATCTTTCGAAAGTGACGATGAAAGTGACGAAACGTCTTCGGACGCTCGAGTTCTTCAAGTTGTGCCGCGCACTTCCGAGGGTTCACTATCGCCATCACCCGAACCCGAGGATGACGAAGTAGTTGTTTTAACGGTGCGGCCTCCACCACCAGCTTCCCCTGACAACTTGGACGTGGTTTGCCTGGGGCCTCCGTCATCCGCCTTACCGCCATCCACAATCACCATCTCTGAGTAAGGCGTCTGGTAAGTTTTTCTTTTAATTATCTACAAATGCTTTTAATCTATTCACATGCACATTCTGTGTGCGTCTCCTCGCCTTAATTGCACACGTGACGTCCGTGACTTTCACAATTATCTCGTACGACTATCCTATCCACTTGGATTCTAGTTTCTTAGATCTACCCCTAACGTCTCATCGTATACTAACACTTTATCTCCGACCTTGAACGTGGCTGCTTTTGTGTCCCTGTCAAAATATTGTTTGGCCTTTTTCTTCTTTTCTTTGAGATTTTTCCTCGCTACGCGTTCGCGGTGCGCGGTGCGTAAACTTTCCTTTAATTCTTGAACATAGTTTTCCAAACTGTATTGCGTCGACAGCGGCGTCGGCAATTTCGCTCGCTTGCCATACACAAGCTCAAACGGCGTATACCCCGTTGCTGTATGCGGCGTGGTATTGTACGCAAACATTGCGTACGGAATCCATTCATCCCAGTCAGATCTTCGTTTACAAAATGTCGGATGTACTCCGCCAACGTTCTGTGAGAACGTTCTAATACCTCGTTGCTCTCCGGGTGATAAGCTGTAGTTTGAATGTTGTTTAGTCTCAACAGTTTGCAAACGTTTTTGAACATTTCGCTGACGAAATTGGTGCCTCTATCCGTCAGCACAGTACCCGGAACGCCGTGTTCACAGACTATCTTCGTCGCAAACTCTCTCGCTATAGTTACGGCTTTTTGATTCGGCACTGCCTTACTAAACTTTGTAAGATTATCCTGGAATGTAAGGAAGTATTTATTCCCGTTGTTTGTTATCGGCAATGGCCCGACAATATCAAGAGCATATTTTTCGAATGGCTCCTGTGGAGTATCAGTAATAACTAGGGGTGCTTTTATTCTATGGGAAAGTTTATTTTTTTGACATGACTCACATCTTGCGATATATTTTTCTACATCCTTCATCAAACCTGGCCAATCATAATTTTGACGAATTCTTTTCACCGTCCGCGCTATTCCTTGATGAGCGCCTATCGGTATATCGTGGTACTCATCCAGTACCTGTCTTCGTTCCTCCTCAGTGAGCTCGCGTGTCTCACTCACCTCGTTCTCTTCCGTCTCTTTCTTTGCTCCATTCGCCTCGCACGTGTTCGCTTCCAGAGCGGGACTTCGGCTCAACGCGTTGATGTTAGCTTTCCCCTTTTTGTACACTACTTCGTAGTCGTACTCCTCCAGTTTAAGACACCAGCGTATTAGCCGCGACCCAGGATCCTTTATATTAAATAACCACACCAATGCTCTGTGGTCAATAACAATTTTAAAGGTCGTTTCATACAAGTACGGTCTAAAATACTTCACAGCCCACACGATAGCAAGTAACTCTTTCTTGGTGATACTATAATTGCGCTTCGCCTTATTAAGCAGTCGGCTAGCATACGCGATCGGCCTGTCACGGTCTATCTTCTCCTGTGATAGTACTGCTCCGGTGGCGTAACCCGATGCGTCTGTTGTAACAACAAACTCTCTGTCGAAGTCAAGGTACACTAGTAATGGTGCGCTACTCAATCTGTTTTTAAGAGACTCAAACGCGTGCTGCTGTTCCTGATCCCAGTCAAACGCTGTTCCCTTGCGCAACAGCTGCGTCAGCGGCGCGATCCTTGAAAACTGGTCGATCAACTTGCGGTAATAACCCGCTAATCCGATGAACGCCTGGACATCTTTTATTTTCTTTGGAACAGGAAACTCCGTTACGGCACTCACCTTTGAAGGATCTGGTGAAATACCATTCTCAATAATCACGTGTCCCAGATATGTCACCTCCTTACGAAAAAATTCGCACTTATCTGGCTGTAACTTGAGATTGTAATCTCGTAATCGATCGAACACGTCTTTTATTCGTTTACCATGCTCTTCCAGACTGGCCCGGTGTATTACAATGTCGTCGAGATAGACGAAACACTTCAGTCCTTGCAATCCTGTTAACATTGCGTTCATCAACCTTTGAAAGGTTGCCAGTACATTTTTCAATCCGAAAGGCATTCTATTATATTCATAGTGCCCGTATGGCGTTAAGAACGCCGTTTTTGCTTTTTCTTCTTCTCCCATTGGTATCTGATGATACTCGGAGGCTAAATCTAATATCGAGAAATATTTGGCATTTCCCAACTGATCGAGAATTTCCGTTATGTTTGGCAACGGAAACGAATCGCCGATCGTGACGTCATTCAATCGTATAAAATCCACAACGATCCTCAACTTCCTGACGCCCGATGCGTCCATTTTTTTAACACCACCAGAAGTGATGCGTTCCATTCGCTTTTGCTATGCCTTATTATTTTATTTTCTAACATTTCCTTGATCTGTCGGTCAACCTCCTGCTTGTGCCTCTCTGGTAGACGATACGGTTTCACATTGATGGGCGCGGTGTCACTTTTCATTCGAATCTTATGTCTCACCGCGTCAGTCTTAGTCAGCGGTTCTTCTGTTATGTGGAATATGTCACTGTACTCTTCACAAATTTCCAGCAGAACTTTTCTTTCTTCCTCATTTAATTGCTGCGTACGTAGTACTTTCCTTACTTTTTCAGCTCGTGTTTCTTTTTCTTGCTCCATGCTTACGTTTAATACTTCATCTTTTACCTCCTTTTCCTTGCTTAGCCCCTCTACTTTTACTCGTGGTATATCTACATATCTCCACTACTTCATCTGTGGTGTTCACACTTATTGGGCATGAATATTCTTCCGGTTGCACTAAACAGCATCCTATAAATATTCCGAATTGCGTTTTCCTTGCTTCTATAATGCCTACCTGGTTACTATTGGTGATTGTTTACACAATGGTTTTGCTTCTTGGCTGCAACATGACGCTTCAGTACGGGCGCAATGTCACGTAATCTTTACCTATCATAAGTCGACTTTCCTTATAATTATATAGCGTCATATTTTCTTATGAAGTCGCTTCCCAGTATCCCTTGATACTTTATCGGAAAGTTGTTTTTCGCAACATACACCGTATGCTTTATCTTTTTATTCTTTAATTGAACAGTGGCTTTGATTTTCCCGATTATACAGGCTTCATGTCCGGTAACTCCGGTTAACTCTAACTTGGTTTTTTCTGCCGGTGTTTCCTCTTTCAAATACTTTTGCTTAATCAGCGAGATCGTTGCTCCTGTATCATATAGCATTTCTACTTGACCTTTTTTGGCTTCTCTTATCGGCACTATCGCTAAATCTAATCCTATTTGAGCCGTATTTATTTCGGTTATTTGCAATTCCGCTACGGAGACGGATTTCTTCTTTCTTTTGTCTTCCTCCTCGTCCTTCCTGATGTTACGCTACGTTGTCGCTTCGGCTTTTCTTTCCTTGTACCGCGATGTATCTTGTTCCCCTTTCCGCGGTGTATTTTTTGTCACTTTTCCTGCCATTCAGCAATTTTCTCGAAGATGTCCTGCAATTGTCTTGCAATAACTGCAATTCCTTTCTATTGCGTTTACTCGATTACCGCTTGGCTTGGGTAGGACCATTTTTCCGGATCGACACTCCCGTCTGAAATGACCAGTCACACTTGTTATCATCATGATGACAGCCATCACCACTTGTCACACTTGTAGCAATTATAATTTTTGTCTTTACTACGCGGCTGTATCGGCATTCGATTTCTTGTTTTTATACCCGCTGCCTTTTCCTCCGCGCTCGCCCCGGCTATTGCTTCCTGCAACGTGCCATATCTGCGCGATCGTACAATCAACTTAAGATCGTCGCGCAACCTGATTTGGTAATGGTGCAACGCCTGTTCTTTGAGAGTTTCTAAAATCGTTTTTTTTTTGCTCATTGGTTTGTTCCTTCTCCTCTATCATTGACTCATATAATTCCATCGCGAGTTGGTTTATACGTTGTCCAAAAGTGTTTTTTAACGCGTTTTCCTCGTTTCTCTGTTTCGTCGAAGTAAACTTTATCTGCAATTCGGTCGTATCTCTCTTTGCAGAATATGTAGCCTCTATTTCTTGCTTTAATTGTTCCTAACTACGGATATCTCGCGTTTTGAAATCTAATAAAGCCTGTCCTTTCAATTTTGTGCAAAGGATGGCCTCTAACAACGTTCTTTCTTCTACCGAATTTATTTGTTTTATAGCATAGTTGCATGCACTCAGAAATTCACGTAATTGTGCCTGCGATTTTCCGTCAAACACCGGTATCATTGTACGCGCTTCTTTTAAAGTCATATACCCGTGTACGTGTGCGATCTGATTTCGCGGCTGTCCGTCCGTACGTACAGCCTCGTTTCCTTCGTGATTTCTTTCAACCAAATCGTTATGCATTTGATTAATTTCCCGCTTGACTTCCCCTCGAACCGAATTTATTCTTTGGTCATCTAACGCTTGCTCTGCTTCCATTTCGATTTGCTCTTTTGTACGAAATATTTCACTTTCGAACGACACCAAAGAATACGCGCCTATGAGTTTGTTCGTCCGTGACTCCATCGTCTCGCAAATATCCGGCAATGTTCTCGTCGATATCAAACGAAAATTCCCGTTCAATTAACACATTCAGATATAACTCTGCGTCGTTATCGCTAAATAACAAAGTTCGCCTAAATATATTCGATTCTTGGTACAATACAGTCGGCGCAGTCCTCGGTTCTTGCAACGATACAGATGCTTTAGTACGATTTGTCGGTTTGGTATGAAACGCGCCTACCCTCGTGACTGTCAAATTGCCGCAAATGCCAATTTTCAGACATTTGCCTAACCGTTCGCTTATTACAAAACATATCTTAACTTACAATAACTGCCGCATTTCCGTTACGATGTCGCGATGCCCTTGGTTCCGCTGGTGGTCCTTTAATGCCGTCGCCACCGCTTTCTGCTGTTTCTATCGCTGCTGCTGCTGCCGCCGCTGCTGCTCCGTTTACGCTGCCTTTTCTCGTGCACTGCTCCTCGAGGTGCTCAACTCGATTTCTCCCGCTGTAGCATTGGACTCCTATCCTTGTCGTCCTGCTGCTTCTGCTTCCTTGTTGCAGTAATGTTTGACTTTTGATTTCCTCTGCTTGCTCTGCCTAAGTTACCGTGGTACTTTACGCTGAGGTAAACCCGCTGCTACTAGCCGTGCCTTTTAGCTTTCTTCGGCTGTTTTGTTTGTGTCGTCGCAAGCTGTTTCAATTGCAATAGATCAGTGCTATCGCTTGTAACGTGAGATTAACTCGTCTCTTCTTTTGTTACAGGTGCCAAGGAACTTCCCCGTCGGTCACCCGTGCTTTTTACCTTGTACTTTAGCACGCTTAAATAAATCAACTTATGACCCCCAGATAAAAGAATTTTTATTACCTTTTATCGCTGTTCCTTTTCTTTTTACCCGAATTTCTGGATTCCTGCTCGATAGATCGCGTCTTCCTGACTGTATCGATCTATCCCACCGCTGCCACCAAAATGTTGTACCGCCACGACGATACTGAATTCTTTCCACAGGATCTCCAGACTTAGACTCGGGGAGAAGTAATTCCGCCTCTGATTATTCTTTAAATCTCACTTTATTTCTCACCTTTCGATACAATATCAGCGTTTAGCGACGACTCGGCGGGCTACTACTTACAATATTTTGTATTTCCCAACAGTTGTCATCAAAGAAAACATTTTAAAATAATTTTCTGGACTTACTAAATTTTTGTTACATTAACAAAACGATTTGTAGTGAAACTTAATAAGTAGACCGAGCAAACCTTTATTTTCCGTGAAAAACAAAAACAAAGAAAGTTTTTTCATATTTAATGCAAAAAAAACTTGGCGCGGCTGCACAAATATATGAACTGAAAGTTTTATATGCACGGGGCAGGGCACCGATAGCACAGATTTCTTTTGCGCAGATCGACGGTTGTACAGATTCCGTTTGCACATAAAATTTTTGTACAGATTCCGATTGTATATAGTCGTTATTATTACATTGCAAAGTAAATATTTCACACTTATATCACACACTATAGTACAGTGCGGAGCACCATATCGTGCGCCGAGGGGAAGTAGATCTCCTCTGGCCGCTTCCTACTACCTCGCGTCAGCGGTCCGAGATTTAATCGATATATTGGCACCGATGATATATACCGACGCGGTTACTAATAATACCGACAGTCATATGTTACCATAATATTATTGCGAACATTGAAAAGATTAACTTTGTATTAAAAGGGACTTCAATAAAATGTATATCAAATATTTATTTATTTAATTAGTAGCTTTTATGTGACATGAGAAACTTACTTACTTACGGTAAGTGTAAAAAAGTAAAATATATTTAAGTAAGAAAGTAAAAAATCATGAAAAGAAATAAATGTCATAGTGAACCAATTATTAAAATATTAAGAACAAAAAAATAAAACACTATAATAGATTTGTATAATTAACGTTACATTTTTTTTTAAATATCAAAGAATAAAAACTAGTAAAACAATAATAGTTATGTTTATATATAACTATATATGTATATGTATTTAAAATTTTAATAAAACAAATTAATGATAATAAATAATAATATGTGTGTGTGTGCGCGCGTGCGTATAAAAAGATAAGAAGGATGACACAAAGAATTATTTTATCCAATTTTTATGCAGTTACGCGAGATTTTATTTTATAGGTTTGCGTTCAGAAATGTTTTTCTGTCAAATATATATTTATGCTTCTGACAAGAACCGTTTAATGTGACTGTAGAATATTTTTTGTGGGTCTGAAAATAGCCGTTAAATTTAGTTCTGATAAACGCGAGAAATATCCTTTTTGTTAAATAAATGTGTGGTTCTGAAAAGAACCGTTTTTACTACCTTTGATTTAATAGTCGTTCCAATAACCGTTTTGGTCGACAACTTGTTGCAGTCTAGTATTGACCAATGCATTAAAATAAGAGCCACAAAAAATATTTTACAGTCACATTAAACGGTTTTTGTCAGAACCATAAATATATATTTGACAAAAGAACATTTCTAAGCGCAAACCTATAAAATAAAATCTCGCGTAACTGCTTAAAAATTAGATAAAATAATTCTTTTGTCATCTTTCTTATCTTTTTACACACACACACACACACACACGCACATATTATTTTTTATTATCATTATTTTGTTAAAATTTCAAATACATATACTATATATACAGAGTGTCCCGCAACTACCGCATTTCCTTTTACCAGCAGATTCTCGAGATCATTCTAAGACAAAAATCCTAATATCAAAATGTCGAGACTAT